>JAUZTB010000068.1:26872184-26883365 GCA_034780895.1 Rhynchobatus australiae
TGGCTTGAAAAATGCTTTAAAAATGTATGGGACAATCCCCTGTTACTGTTTGTACACCATCTGATCTGAAAGGGAAAGGTCCTTTTTTCAATATATGTTACCATGCAATGTGATTAACTCACTATCTCCACAGCTCTTCTTCAACCGGATGAAACATCTCTATCAATTTCAATATGAAATCTAAGCATCTTCAAAAATTATTCTTCCTTCACGGCATGGTGATTCACTTTGTTGGGATACTACTCTACCAATGATGGATAATGGGACAAAGTGATTTCAATTTTATATCCAGCCAAAATTATTAAAGCCCAAAGTGAAGCAGAGTGAGAGTGCAAGATGAAATAGACTTTTGCTTTGGTTAATAGTACGCAAGTACAATGCCAATGTTGTGTCAAATCTGCTTGTTGTAGCAGAGAGTCTCCCTTTCAACACAAATACTTTGGAAACCTTTCCAATCTTAATTTAAATTCTTAGGGAGCACAATTTTATTTCTGTGCTGTTCTGCAAGCATTTAAATTTCAAACTTTACTAAACATGACAGTTAAGTTTCCAGCCAGACAGGAGCCAAGCAAAGTAAACAGGGCTGGGTGGTTTTCTGGCATGAGCCCAAAATGGAACCCAGATCAATAGTGATGATGCAAATGCACCATAGG
Source organism: Rhynchobatus australiae (assembly GCA_034780895.1). Taxonomy (NCBI): domain Eukaryota; kingdom Metazoa; phylum Chordata; class Chondrichthyes; order Rhinopristiformes; family Rhynchobatidae; genus Rhynchobatus; species Rhynchobatus australiae. The sequence goes on from JAUZTB010000068.1 coordinate 26,872,838, forward strand.
AAAAATTGCCAATACACCAAAAAAGTCTCCCTTTCTGTGGATGTATTTCTCCAAGTGACTGGCTAATCTTTCTCCAAATCATTGTTAGCATTTGATATATGACACTCACTTTTCAGGAAAGCCCTCATACTTCTTGATTCTACAGATATTTCTCAGGGTTGGTCTTAGTAAACATGATTTTCTTAAAACCGTCTTCACTGAAATTCGTTGATCATTTTTGAGAGATTGGAATCTTTGTGGAAGAATCAAATGTAGTTGGTATTTTCTCTAAAAATTACATTATACAGCTTATCTATTTTTTGAAAATATCTAAATATTCATGCTTACATTAAAAACATGGTAGAATTTTGGAATTATTATTTTAAAGAGAATTATATCAAAGTTATATGGTATCTTGTACCTTATTTAAAGATAAATGCAACATTAGTGAAGAAAATGTTTTGCATAATTCCTACTAAACTATTGGCACTTGAGAATTTCTCAGTATTACCTGATGTCTGATGAATTGAAAGACTTATGGTTCAATAAACCCATCCCATAATTCGACCCAATATTTCCTTCCTGGCTCCAATATTGTCTCTACAGAACAACTGCTTGAAACATCGAACAATCAGAAGCAAGATAATAGCATACTATCATTATGAGACTGGATTCCATCAGAAATCTCATTTTGCAAAATTAAAGTTTGCTGAAAATGTTGTTTCTTCAAACACAAATAACAGATGGTAAATCTTGTAGGGAAAGCATGTTTCAATCTTGCTTAAAGAAAAAAATAAGTTTCTCCGGGAATTCAATCATGAAAACTAGTTGCTACGTTAGATATAATAAAATAATCCTTGTGTTTACATATTGCCTTTCATGTCCTATTTAGTCAATTGAATCCTCTCAAAATGTAGGCACTGGTGTAATGTGGTAAATCAGGCAATGATTCTGTACACAGCAAGATCCCACAGATTGCAATGTAAGCACAGCTAGGTAATTTTTGGTCCTGCTGATTGAGGATTAAACTGGATACATGGGGCAACTGTCCTTCTCTTCTTCAAACTCTTGTTTTGGGATTGATTTCACCTACCTGAGAGGGTAAATCTGGCTGTAATTCAACATCTCATTCTCAGGAAGAAGCTGAGAAGAAATTGGATCTTGTACCACCATACTTTTGTGCACACAATATTATCCTATTTCCATGAAAAACATAATGTTATTGAAAATCAGGGTCTTAACCTGCGTATTGCATTCTGTGTCTCCTCTGAACCCAACTTGTTACTCCTGGTGCACCACAAACAGACAGGGTGATATCCTACAATATGCAATGTGTATCTTAGCACCACTTCCATAATTTTCAATCATGTATGCATGGCCCATGTCAACTGTGTTCTACTCCTGCAAAAGGACGCTTTCATTATCCCTGTGAAATTTGCTTCGGGAAACTTGAAGTGCCTCTCTGAGAAGATTCCAGGGAGGCGCTAACAAACAGACTAGAGTAGTTGCCTTAAAGGTCCCCTTTAAGTGAACTTATTTGCGCAGTTCTCCTGCAAGTCCCCTACTTCCCATACACTGTGGTTGTCATCCACAGCCTCCCAGCTCATGTCGCTCAATATATCTGCCACCCCAACACATGATACCTTCCACAAACCATTAACCAATTCCTATCATCTAACAGCTCCCACCCTCAAAGTGACAGTCATCATAAAGTCTGATCACATTCTCCAACCACATCACTAAAGACAGCCCCGTCCGTGACAATCACTTTATTCCCTAATGACTGCTCCAAACGCCAGTCACAATTTGGCGGATCCATCCCCAAATGATAACTGCCACCTCTACCAATCACTCCCTAACCTGACTAATAGTAGCACCGCTAATTTAGTCACCCATCCACCTGCTACCCACCGACTGATTCCCTGACCCACAACCAACACTTGCTCTGACCTCACTACATCCTGGTCAGATATTAACCCACCATCCTCACCTCCTGACCCCTTTACCCCCACCCTCACCCCTACCAATCCCCGTGGCTCAGGACTAGTCATGGACTTATGAATAACATACACGTTAGCCCTCAATGCAGCAACTGACCAGTACACTGACCAATATCTTCATCCATACCTCCAAAAGGACTGCACTTGGGTGGCAGCCTTGATTTTTAAACTCAAAAGTCTGGAACAGGATTTAAACTCCAAACCTTCTGATTCAGAGACAAATGTATGACCAAGTGAGGCAAAGCCTCCAACAAAAACTGATATTTAACTTGCCAGTCAGTTGTAAAGTAAAAAGAGAACTGTTCTGATGAATGGTCATTGAACTAAAATATTAACATTGTTTCTCCAGTCACAGATTCTGCCTTCTCATTTTCAGTTTTTATTTCAGACGTAGCACCTGAGTATTTTTTTTGCTTTTTAAGTGGTGAAACATTCATTGGGGATAGCAAATCATCAAGCACACCACATAATTTTCCTTTTCATGGAAGTCAACATCAATATAAATGAAAATCAGCTGGTTTCTACAACTGACAGTCAAGATGTAATGCTATTTGTAATCTCATGCTGCTGTTTGAAATCCTAGTCACTTTTCGTGTGTTTTATAGTTCCTTGCTTAATTACAAGTGTGATAAATTTTAGTTAATTACTAATAATATGATACATACATCTATGGGTCAATTAAAACTAACGGCAGCAGTTTGTTTTTATCTGTAGTAATATGCTTGCTGGACTAAAACTAACTTTATGTTTTACTGCACACTCTTCAGAAATGGTAAAATATATTGCACCAGGACTAATATTAAAAGTATGTAAGCTTTTTGTATGGCATTCAGTAGAACTTTGAGGTATAGAATTCTTAAGGAAGTAGTGCTCAACAGTTTCCTGATTGCCTCACAAATTCAACATCACCAGTTGTCCAGAACTCCACAACAAACATGGTCACAATTCCTCAATTAACTGAGTTAAAATCAAACATTAAATGTAAGTAATAAGCAGCAAACCCCCTTTGGTTACCAATTTTCAGACACATTGAGTCTTTATTCATTTCTCTACTTTCATTTGGAGCATCAAGTAAAATTGTACAGGATACATTCCTGATATTATAGTCTCCTAGCCAAATGCAAAAGTCAGAATTAATTTAAAAACCAGTTGATCATCAGAGCAAGAGGAAATAATGACCCATTTTATCCAGTCAGTGTCTGAGATTATCTTTGAATGTCAGTTCAGACTATGTTTAATCATTTAACATTACAACAATCAGTTTATTTTAAAATATTCATTTCAGCCAAGTGTTTTGTGCTTGCTGAGATATATTTTCATCACCACAACTCTAATCCACTTACATTGCCTAAGAAATGCAAGATTTGTCATTTATTTAAACCAGAAAAAAACAGTCCTACCTATATTAACAGAGCCACTAATGGTGTAAAACATTGATCAATGTCTAAAAATCTGGGACATGCTGTCCTTAATATGCTCAGTGTGTTTTACATGTTCTTCTTCATTAAGTAGATAATTAGGTAGTTAGTAGTCGAAAATGTGAGGAACGGGAAGCTGTCTGCTGTATGTGAGTCAGAGCAGTCCTTTTGTATATTAAGGATTAATACTAAAGTTGAATTTATGCTCTCTTCCTTTTTTTCGACACGAGATGGAAGTAGGCTTATTTTTCAAAGAAGTGCATATTGTTAGATGTTTGCAAGTCATCTGGTAGGTAGAGCATATGTATAGTCTTAACTTATTTTCATCATTCCTTTTTTTTACAGTAATCCACTCCTGGTGTTGCGATTGGCTTATTGATTGACATGAAGCAGGGAAAAGAGGGCAGGGCTGCTCATGCATGTGTAGGTAAAAACTAAACTGAATTCTCTTGATGTAGGTATCTGTACTTAGAGAGAAAGTTTAAACCTTTCCTTCACAAAGTATATTTCCAAACAAAAAGTGAAGGCTTCAAAGGAAAAATTAAAAAGGTTTGAAAATGAAAACAACCCTCAAAATGATAGACTTGTAAAGTGAGAAGGAAAAGGGAAACAGTGGGCAACATTATCTTTTGTCAGGTTAAATAAACAGTAATCGGCTGTTCTAAATTGCCAGAAAAGCAGGAAATGAAATGCAGAAGGACAAGTTTTTTAAAACAGAAAGAAAGCAATAACATTGTATGTCAATTGCTCCCATTCCTTCACAGCACAGTGATGCAGCGGGCAGTGCTGTTGCCTCAGAACCCCATGGACCTGGTTTTGACGTTAACTTTGGGTGTTCTCTACATGGAGTTTGCACACCCTCTCCGTAACTATGTGTGTTTTTCCACTCGGGTTCTCTGCTTTCTTTCCACGTCCCAAAGACGTGCTGGTAGGTTAAATGACTACCATAAATGACACCTTAATGTAAATTAAAGACAAAATGAATTAAAGGGGAGTTTGTGGGCATGAGAGAGAAAGTAAGTTGCAGTGGTACAGGGAAATCAAGGGGGGGGGTTGGAAGGTTCTAAAGGGGTTGCTCCCTGGGAGCTGCCTTTGACCTGATGGGCCAAATGGCCTCCTTCTGTGTCCTTATAAGTATGATCGTTGTTCTTTCTATTTCACTTTACTGCAGGTGCTTCTACCTTTCCTTCAGCTATATTCCTGCCTCAGCACAGATTGTGTGCCTCTATCCATCCCTGGCCTTCATTATGGGGCAGAAGTTAATTCTAACCCAAATGGTTGGAATAAATTGTCAAAATGAAGCAACTTCTACTGACTGGGTTCCTAACATCTCTCCTTCCTTCCAGAAAGGCTTCCTGAATCTCTTTCTCCCTGAAATACCTTGACAGTCATCAGGTTTGCAATCATCCCTTGATTGTAGATGTTCTGTCCTCTCTTTCTGCTAATTCTAGGCTGAAGGAAGCCCACCGGCATTTAAACAAGGCTCAGGAATTAAATTCCCTCTGGTGCAGACTACAGTCAGAGAATGACTGATGATCTCAAATCTTCTCTGTGGGCCGAAAACAAATGCGCCTCAGTAGATTCAGCACAATTATCCAATCAATGAGTTCAGAGTAAAAAGATAAGCTGCTCAAACATCACTCAATGTAAGTCCTGACCTGAGTGCAATAAACTACCCTGCAGCTTTGTAACTCACTTTGAGGAACCTGCCTCTGTTAGGTATCAAGTTGCATGTATCTCCCACTGAACAGTATCTAGAATTCTCGATGCAACGTACCCCCACCTCGCTCCTTCTATCTCTCATTTTTTTGCCCTCTCTCTCTGTCTGTCTCCATCTGCTACTCTCTCCCCAATCCAACCCCCTCTCTCCCCTCCTGTACCTCTCACCACCCTCTTTCACCCCCCCTCATTCCACCAATCAACTCAGTCCCTGTCTTACCACTTCCCCTCTCCTCTTTATACTGGCCATTTCCCTTCTCTACTCTCAGTCCTGATGCAGGGTTTCAACCCAAAACGTTGACAGTTCCTTTCCCCCCACAGATGCTGCTCGACCGTTAAGTTCCTCCAGCAGATTGTTTGTTGCTCCAGATTCCAGCATCTGCAGTCTCTTGTGTCTACAGTCACATGTTCACTGGCTATCACTTTAAGGATATTGGGTAATCTTTAACCTGGCAATATCAGATTGGAACCTTGCCTAAATTTCCTTCCATTGATAAAGGTTGTGTGTGAATAAGCCATTGAAGACATATTGCCAATTTTCTGCCCCTGCAATCCTAACTTTAAAGGAGGACATTGTGAAACATTTTTGGTTGCATTATGAATATCCTCAGGAAGAGCAGGTGTCAGAGCTGGTACCTGATGTTGGAGAGATTATCGGAATGTCCATTCATGGACTGTGAACATGTTCACACAGAGACATACCATGACTCAGAATAAGTGATAGTTGCAACCTTGATGCAAGATATTAATCTTACAGTGAGTTTGGCTCCAGCAGAGCTTAAAGGCAATGGCCTTCCTTTTAACTGGGCCATCTTTTGTGAGTTGGGTGTAGACTCCCAGTGCCACAGAGGTTTTAGCTCAGAAACACCCAAAAGAGGTACAGGCTGTGAACAGATAGTTTGTCTACGAGAGGCATGATTGCTGATTCCTACACACGCCTGACTCATCAACCTCTGGGGTTGTGGATAAGATAGAAGGAGTGGTGGATGAGTCTTTTGTCCCGCTTCTGCGATTTTTGGGTTATAGGTTTGTCAGAAGTTTCAGGAGGTCCAGAGACAGGTGAGAAGGAGAGAAAGCTTAGAAGTCTGTAGGCAAACTGCTGCCTCTTGCCCCCCACGTTGCTTGGAAGGTGACACATCTCTCCTCTGAGATGGCCTGGAAAACGATGTAAACCAAGACTAACTCTGGAAGATGGGCCAAATATGAGGTTAACAACTCATTATAATATTTCCATACCCCCCGAAGGGAGTTTGATGCCATCCTCTGTCTGTTGGAAGTAGAAGTGGGTGGGTTGGCAATGAGTCAGGTCAGATTTAAAGTTATTTTAATCTTTATCCCCCAAAATTTGTTGCAATCACCCATGATGTCACCATCAAATTCTTTTCTTTGTCCTAATAAAATCTGTACTTTTCAAAATCCTTTGATCTCAGGACATGGCCAAGTTCATTCTGGGCTTTTGCATTTAGGTCAGTTTAATGTGGAGACTTTTGAAGGCCAAAGAGAGGTCAACAATGGTCATTTTATATACCTGGAGAGATCTAGTAAATGAAAGTAATCCAATCCTGCTAGCAATCAAAAATACCCCTGAAATGCAGAAATCTTAAACATTCACAAGCCTCTTGTGAAGGGAATAAAATGAAAATCCAAGAAAGATTTTGCTTTCTGGTCAATTTCTTTAATTCAACCACCCAGAATCAGGAACTCAGTCCAGACATTGCAAAACAAAATGGAGCTGCCGAGGTTTAATTGCCAAGAGTTTGATGCTTTTGTCCTTTCAATAAACTGACACAGATTCATAACTAAAATATAATGTAAATAAAGGTGATTGCATACATTCAGTAAAATGATGAGCAGTCATACCAAATGAAATGAAGATAAAGAAGTAAGAAATAAAATATACAAACACTCACTCATACATTTCTAATCCCATGTAATCATAAACAAGCTCATTCCGAGTTGATCACTCATTCAGGCACAAACTCCTGCACTTTCAAATATCTTTACACAGACTTAGACACAGTACTCACTGATACAATCGCCACATGTGCTCACCCACCACCACACAAAAGCACGGACCCATAGACACATGGACACAAAATATGGCTGCAAAATATCAGAAGAGTAGTTCCTCCGTTTGCCAAGAAACTGGTGTAAGTGCTTACTTTTACGCACAAATTGCAAACGAAAGCAATTAAACCCAGTCCAGATGAAGGGTCTTGACCCGAAACATTGACTATCTATTTCCCTCCACAGATTCTGTCTAACCCACTGAGTTCCTCCAGCATTTTGTTTGTTGCAGCAATTTAGCCCAGATTTGATTTCAATATCAGTTATTACCAGGGCTTTCCAGGAAATTGGAACAGTCTCTTCTTGCACTGTTCACATCAGCACGTTTGATATTTTTTTGAGCATCAGGTGCACCCTAATGACGTTGGTATTCATGCCACACCCATTTCTGTCCTTACCAACATAAGGTGGAGCTTCAAGGTGCAATTTATGAGCGTCATTGAACAGGCAATTTATAGCTAAATGTGCAGAAACTACCTTGTTGCTTTTTCCATTACTTAAGGGGACACACGGCTGACATTGGGGGAGTTATCAGGGCAGCTACAGAACTGACTGAAGGCTCCTCAAGTCGGAAAAACAATTGGTAAATTGGTCTATTATTGTCACATGTACCGAGGAACAGTGAAAAAACTTTTTTTTGCATGCCATTTGTACACATCAATTCATCACGTCAGTACATTGAGGTAGTACCAGGGAAAACAATAACAGAATGTAGAATAAAGTGACAGAAAAAGTGCAGTGCAGGCAGACAATGAGGTACAAGGCCATAATGAGGTAGACTGTGAGGTCAAGGTCAAATACCTTCTTAGATAATTTTTTTGAAAGATTGGGGCTTTGTAGGGAACTGGTAGAGCAGACAAGTTGAGGATAACGTGATCATATTGAATGGCTGCGCAGGTTTGAGGAGGCCGGTGGTTTATCCTTGCTCCTACCTGTATGGTCCCAGGTCCACAGAATGTGCTTAAACTAACAGGGAATGCTTTCTCCAGCATGTAGCTCCTGAGATAATCATTTATCAATGACTGGCATCAATCCAATATTGTAGGGGTCAATATGGCAAAGATGGACTGTGCTCGGTTGCTCCAGAACCTTGGGACAGGAGACAAGTTCATGCCCATTAATGAAGTGACAGCTCCAACAGAGTTTTCAGATACATGGCATTCTACCTGAACCCCTCTGATGACGAATATGGCCAATGTATTTGTACGCACAGGTTTTGCATGTCTGCCGTCATCACATTTTGGCCAATTGTTTGTGGTGACCTGATTGGACATTAGCACAAAATGCACCAGTGGAGGGGAGCAGAGAGGCATTGACTCAGACAGTAGAAGAATTCCTCACAGAGAGATGTTTTTCTGTAGGAGCTTGCTAAATCATAGTCCGGAATGCAGACAAAGATACCTTCTCCTTCCTTTAACACCAGCATTGTGTCTCAATAAACCAGAGATTGGATGACACACATAATCCCTCACACCCTCCTTTATAGGACCACATGATCATAATTTACAAATGAATGAAACCCTCTTCTAGTTACTGAAATGGCTCCCTACTGGTTTCAGTGGTGTGAAACTCACTCTGGTCTCTCTTGTGAGACATGAAATTTATTTGTCTGTTGTCTGAATGAGTGGGGATTCCCACATAGGGAGGAGACAGCTGGAGTCACCCCTTTCTGATGGTGGCCCAGTGGATCTCCTTGGCACATGATGCACCCCTTCTGGAATGTATCTCTCTTGTTTGGATATCTAATCTCTTTCACTAAATCTAGAGATTGTCTTCCTCTCACCTGTAACCTCTGTCTCCTCCATGACAGCCATAATGTGTTCTGATGTTGCCTGTTAGGGACTGTGCCTTTAAGGGGTTTCACTCTCCACAGCAAATTGTTAGATGTGGTGATCAACTGAGCCTGGTCCCACTGTAAACTGGACAGATCCTACAACTGGGTGTAAACAACCCTTTCAATCATTACAAGTGTCCTTTTGACCAATTTCATAATTTCTTGGAGACACAAGAGACTACAGAATGCTGGAATCTGGAGAAATAATCTGCTGGTGATGTCCTGATGCAGGGTTTTGACCCGAAACATTGATAATACTTTTCCTTCCAAGAGATGCTGTTCAACCCACTGAATTATTCTAGAAGATTACCTGTTGCTTCACAATTTCTAGTCTGCTCCCCATAGCATAAGACACACCAAATAAGGATGACAAATAATTTCAAGGTAACATTTGGGCACAATGGGTGCCCATTGGTTCTAATGTAGTACCTAACACACACGTGGATACCTGCAGTGCATCTCACACCATTCTCCAAATTGGAAAGGCCCACAACTATGCAACTATGGCAAATGGTAGAGCCAAAGTTCTACACCAAGTTAATGCCAGCGCCGACAACCTTGACACTAATGAGGCTAATGCAATGTGTTCAATACAGATGGCAGACTGAACCCCAATCAGCTACAGTTAAAGGGCTTACTCACACCTTTCTTGCTGATTAATTAACCAGTGTTGATCCTATCAAGGTACAGGTTGTGTTTTTCCAAACCTTGTGACAGTTCTTGATGTCTACAGAGAGTAAAGAGGCAGGAGGAAAGATTATGGGTCAGAAATTCCATCAGACGGCACATCACACAGCTTTTTTATGTGCTTCATGATATAAGATTAGATAGGAAATTCAATCGCTTAAAGAAGTTGGCAGCTCCGTTCATGCAAGGCATGTTTGTTAAAGTGTAGCACAGTCATCTGTGCATATGACATGTTTGTAATCAGAAACCGCTGGGTGCATAGCGGTGACGTCAATCGGTGCACAATGCACGATTGACTCACTGCTGCGATATTGCAGTGCACATAAGCACTTAAGAAATGACCTGGTCCTCGAATGCAAGGGCAGGACTTCATAGGGCATTGGTTAAATAGGACCTGTCCCTATCTTACCATTATGGCTGCCATGGAGGAGACAAGAGGCTACAGGAGAGAGGAAGAGAACCCTTAGATTTAGTGACAGAGATTATACAATTCCTCCCTCCGCATGAAACTGGCACAGTTTCTCCATGCACTGCCATTATAGAGCACATTTCAAAATCTATAAGTAGCTGTTGGGGTGATTGGATTCACATCCAGGCTTCAACAGTACTTTTTGCTCTCAGACAAAGGAGCTTTGGTTACCATCTCTCAAGGAGTATGGAATTATCGGGAGAATGAGGAAAGCATATACAGAGCAGTCAAGTTATGAGAGAAAAGAGGAGGGGGTGGGGTGTGAAAGGGCAAAGGGGCCACATCACCAAACAACTTTTCAGCAACTTTCTTCCGTGAGAAGCATTGGGTTCAGAGAATAAAGCTTCAGAAACAG
>JAUZTB010000068.1:27659073-27670302 GCA_034780895.1 Rhynchobatus australiae
TTAAGGATGCTTTTTCGTGATTTTTTCCCAAAATCTTATTGTTTTGAAGATAAGAAATCTCAATTTGAGGAGATATTTAAGCACCAATTATTTTCTGATTCCTCTTTTATCTTTTCAATTTATCAGCAATGGTAACAGCTTTAAGCATTTTCTTTTATTATTTAGGTGGGTGGATAATGTTTGTTTCCCACTGATTTACAACATGATTTACATATTTGTTTGATCATAAAGCCTTGATTAAACTTTATCCTGCTGACTCCACAAGATATTTACAGTTTGTACTATAACTTCTATGACAATGCATTAAGAGTCTGTTGTAAAACTTAAATTTTGACTATTAAATACAATGTCAAATGGAGTTTTGCATACCCAGTAAGCACAAGTTATAATCCACATTATCCAATTTATGAGGTTGGACTTCTATGAGCCATATCACAATGTTCATTCCTGCCTGAAAACAATGGATCAGTAAATGCTTAAAGTAAAGGGTTTTATAAATTATTGCGTCGTGGTACTTAGGCAAAAGAAAGGCCTATTTGGATATGACATTTAAATAAAGAAATAATTTCATTTATTTTGCGACTTCCATGTCTAAAATCACTTCATAACCAGTTAATTATATATTGAAGTATAGTCAACATTGACAAAATTAGCTGCCAATTTGGTTCCATAAACATCAAACAAAATACAAACACACACACAAAGATACAAACATTCAAATGGAAGCAGGAGGAGGCTACTCAGGCTTTCAATCTTGCACCACTATTCAGTAAGATCATGGTTGTCTCGCTTATCAAGAATCTACTGACCTCTGCCTTAAAGATATTCCAACACCTTGTCCCTGCAGTCCTTTATGGCAGACAGTTCCAAGACTCATAACCCTCTAACAGGAAAAAAATAGATAACTTTTATTTTTAAACAGTGAATCTCATTCTAGATTCTCCCACAAAAGGATACATCACCTCCACATCCACCCTGTCAAGACCTCTCAGTATCTTGCATGTTTCAATCACACCCTCTCTCACTTTTCTGAACTTTAGTGGATACAAGTCGAACCCATCCATCTGTTCCTCAAGAGGCAATCTGTTAATTCCAGGTATTAGTCTAGTAAATCTTCCCTGAACTGCTTCCAACACATTAACACCCTTCCTAAAATGTGCAGACCAATACAGTATATGCTAGCCCAGATGTGGTCTCACCAATGCCTTATAGAACTTCCTTACCTTTGTATTAAGTTGCCCCAGCAATAAGCACTCTTCTGTATATTTACCCAAGTACTTGCTGTGCCTTCATATTTACCTTCTGCAAATCATGAACTGAGACACTCAGATCCCTCTCTATCTCAGGTAAAATGCCTTTCTTGCCAAAACGGACAATTTCACCTCCTCCCCCATCCCCACCCCCAACTTTGCTCACCACTTTAACCCATCTATATCCTTATCTAACCTTCTCATCTCGTCTTCTCAATTTGCCTTCCCACTGATCCACGTGTCATCAACAAATTTAGCAATCTCACCTTTGGTGCCTTCATCCACTTATATAAATTGTAATTAAGCCAGTACATTGATATTAAAATATATGACTGGAAAACTTGTAAAGTAGGTTGAGAGAGGAACATTGGAAAGAATAAAATGAGAAAGTGCAAGCTATTCTTCTACCATGATTTAATACCTCATCCAAAAGATGTCACTTCCAACAATCCTCAGTAATGCAGTGAGATCACAGATTAGATTTTGAATCAAGCCCTGCAATAAGTCTCAGGATCAAAGATCTTCTGACTGCAAGGCAAAATCACAGTGAATTGAAGCAAGCTAATTTCATGTGGACTTGCTGTCATAATAATACATGTACATTATCATAATAAATTCACTTTTGGATAAGTACTGCAGCAATCAAAAAACATAATGGCAACAGACTATATTGGACCTGCCCTATCAATTGGAAGACTACAACTACTTTAATTAGTAACTATATACCTTAAATCTCTCTCCCATTGCAAATGGTTAGGGTCTGCTTAAAACACTGAGAAGGGATAGGAGGAACAGCTCACAGGTACATTAGAAGAGCTGAAGTTACTATTGAGGGGAATATAAAAAGAGTGCAAGTATAGATCCTAGGGGCAGATATACAGGCCTATAAACTCAATCGTGTAACTCTTTCTTTGTCAGTGCCTTGCAATTGTGAATTAATATTCCCAGGAATGAAACACAGTAATGGCCACTTCTCAGTCATTCTGCATCACTATAGACATTCGATGCACTTCATGTTCACAACCTAATTTCCATATTATCTGTGCACGGTTTGACACCATTTCCCATTGTGCTTCAAGTGCATTGCAGAGAAAATTAGAGCAAGTTGCCCTGGCCATGACATTGCTGGATCAGTGCCCCATTAATGCAAGTCCCGTATTTTTGACTCTGCCCAACCTTCCAGGCACTGACCTTGACCATCATCCCCTTCATCTTATTCTCAAACCTCCATCAAGGTGCAGATCCTTGCCCTTTGATCAGCCAAAGACCACGATGGAAGCCCCATCTCCACATCAATCCCACCTTATAGGGTAGCAGTTATCACATTCGCCTCACACACGAAAGGTTCCCAGTTCGATCCTGGGCAGGAACATGATTTTATGAGCAGGCATGGTAGTGTAGCAGTTAGCATAATGCTATTACAGCACCAGTGACCCAGGTTTAATTCCAGCCACTGTCTGTAAGGAGCTTGTGCATTCTCCCCGTGTCTACATGGGTTTCCTCTGGGTGCTCCCGTTTCCACATTCCAAAGACGTACGGGTTAGGAAGTTGTGGGCATGCTATGTTGGCACCGGAAGTGTGGCGACACTTGCAGGCCTCCCCCAGAACACTCTACGCAGAAAGATGCATTTCACTGTGTGTTTCAACGAACATGTGACTAATAAAGATATCTTACCTTATTTGCCTTACCATTACAATTGTCCCAATCCTTGACTTAAAGCCACCTTCACCTTTTCTCTTTGATCCTCCTGGGTCCAACCTTCATTGCAGATGGTCCATATTTCAGAACAAAAGTACAACATGTCCTTTCAGTGATGCCTCATATCTTGGATCGCAAGTGATAATGAAATTTGCAGTGAACAGAACAACACTGCCTAATCCATTTGGGTGCAATGGAATTTCTATCCCCGTATATCATGAATGAAGATGGGTGCAAATCATTGAACTACCACTTTGTTCCTGTTCATTTCTTTTGCTAATAATAGAAAAGAATCGACTGGAACCTGCAGGTCAGAGAGAACCGAAACTAAACCAAAAGAATTCACACCAGAATGTCATGTATTCCCAAGCTCTCCCATTGCATGAAATCTGTTACATCTTATAGGTTCAGAAAGCCATCAAGACTAAAGTAGCAACAGTATCCTATAATATGTAGAAATGAATAGAAACGTAAAGAATAGTAGTGATAGATGATAAATCCCTCCAATGTAAAATTAACCAAATAAATCATGGTAAAAAAATAATGGGTGAATCACAGTCAGCTTCAAGTGACATTTTAATACTGCTCTTTGTTAACCTGCCTCCTCTCAGCTGATATAGTCTACATGCTCTGTGGTCGTACTGTTGAGATGGATCAGAAAATAATTCCTGGCTCAAGGCATTTTTTGTGTAACAGAGAAGAGGACTGCAGATGTTTTTGTTTGTGAACCTATATTCAGTAATTTAATATTCTGCCAGGTACCCAATACTTGGGAATATTGGCATCAGTTAGAAATTAAACCTTTAATAATGCCTATTGTAAGGATAATGTCTTTTTATTAGTTCTGTGGTAATATCATTTGAATAATCCTTTCAAACTGGTGTGGGTTAACTCTGGCTGTGCAGAATTTGCATTTTGTTTTGAATTTGGACCTCAAAAGAAATCAAATCAAAATTAAAGTCAAAATTTGAATTAAAATACTTCGAGTCTTCACAGCTAACATTAGTAACCTACACACTTTGTTGCACACACGAGTGCCAATGAATCATGACATTACCTCATCCTCAAAATACTATTCAAGTTAAATTGTGTAAATTATCAGGGTAATTTCAGTTTAGTCCATCTGTCAGGGATCAGAAAGAATCAGACCAAATGTTGATCAACTTTCCTTCGATTCACTCATTTGAGAGTTTCAATCAGATGTAGCACCAGTGCTGTGTGTAATCCTACAGGTTTCCTGCCTGACCTGTCTCTCCTGAAAAACATATCTCAGAATTCATGCATTGCATCACTCTGAAAACAAATACTGTACTTAAATTTTCACAATCTAGACGTTGCAGAAGATATGAGGCAATTTCAACTTCACCTGTCTGTCTGAAAACTAATGGAACAGCTGCTCTAGGCTGCAGAGCTAGATTTTGAGACAAATGTGACAGCTTTTAAGAAGAGGCAGAAACTACAATGACAAGTCGGTGGATTGCCGATCCAACACCACGTCAACTGGTCTTGTCCTTCAAGTTTTTCTCTCTAAACGGAATCTTCAGTTAAAGTTTATCCAAGAGTTCTTGGTCATTAAAGGGTTATAATTTACATTAGCCTGTCTGCACTCACAATTGTGTTGGTGTTTAATATGTCCAGTGCTCCAGCATCTTGCTCATCCATATGAGTGGTAGGTTACTTCCGAATCCAACAGTAAATGCTGTATGTTGCCTAGTTCTATTGGGATGAACTGCATAGAAGTGAAAGCGAGCACGGGAAACATAAATAAGTGAAAGCCTGTACAGAGGTGAAGGAACCATCCCTTGGAGACCTCATTATGATCCTGTTTCTTCCAGCTGGTACTTATGATGTAGCAGTCCCACTCGAGCCAACAATTCAAACAAAGAGGAAGAGAAAATACACGAAAGAACAAAGCCAGAAAATGTGAAGACAGCTTGAGCCAGAGAGATGCAATTATAGTATTCCAAGGCGAATAAGTTTCACCTGAACATCTGTTGCATCCCTGTTGTTTTGCAGAGATTATATCTGTTTGTAGTTAAGCAGCCTTAACTTTATTTGCTTTTTTCACTAGTATGCAAGTGGAAGAAATAATAAAGACAGGATTCATTTTTGGCCTCACCCACAGATTAAATCTGACAAATGCTGTAACAAATAAAATTCTACAGACCATGATTCCAGATCAATCATAGATAGCAGTCCCATCGAAACTCGGTTCATATTGAATGTTTTCTTCTGTACAGGATAGAATTTGTTTAATTCTGAGGAGAACATAAACAGCATGTCACAAAGAACAATGATATTATTTTGGGTGATCCTATCATTACTGATTCATCCATACTTTTTGTCCCAATTTGAAATTCAACTGTGGATGTTCAGGGATCCACTTAGATCATTGATTGTCAAGTAATTTCAAAACTTTTTGTAATGAGATAGTTTGTTTTAATTAGGTAAATGGCTAGCTGTTGGGTCCTAATCTGTGATTACTTTGTGCACATAAAGCACTGTGTGAGTTTGCTCCATTTTTGGTATGGGACCCAAGGATGACCAGGATGTCATAAAGATTTGTTGACCTAGAAATTCATGTGTACAATGGTAAATAACATTTGTTGCAGAGATTAAAAAATGCATTAATGTGGTGTTAATGAATTTTGCGCACTTTTCTGAGTGAGCTAACAGCAGTTGTCAATGAAGTACAGAGTTTCTACTGTAAGAATTTCTTGTACCTCAGCACTGCTTATCTGGCATCCAACTCACCCAAATGCTATCAGTAGTGGTCAAGCGGCAAACATCTATTTCTGCTCAGAATCTCAACCACATTGTCCTGAATTATGGTTGTTGTTCTTCACTCATCAGCTTTTAATAATGCAGAAGATTCAAATGAAACGTAATTTGAACTGGCTAGACACGTCACCTGTTTTCACAGGCACGGCACTGCACAAACCCTCTGGTAAACAAACTTCAAGTAGACCGACTCAAACTGGGATCATTGTCATCACATTCCCAGGTGGTTTCAACAGGTTCCTCTCAAAATCCAAGAAGAAATCCAGCAAAGAGCGAAGTGCTTCCACATTCATCAGATCTAAAATGAGCATAAAACTGGAGAGGCAATGCAACAAAGTACGTATGGCAGATGTTGGCAGGGCATGAGGGTTGTGCAATGCTCTCTAACTGGTTGCCCCACACGGCAGCCAAATAACACTTCCAGTGAAAACAAAAGTTGCATTTATCAATAATGCAAGATTTGTATCTTTTCCAGCGGAGCTACTCTTGATTTCTGCACTGCACCAATGAGCCATATATGACATTTCTCAGTAGAGGCAGCCTGCAAGAATTTGGAAACAAGGTTTCTCAGAAAGAGGCCCTGACTTTTGTGCTTAATTGCTAGATGCAGATCTAGTAGCAAACATCAAAATTTGGTCAAAGACCTTTCTCTGAGGCTTTTTGTTCATAAGTAAATATCTCACAATGCTTTACACCTTGACATAAGATCCACAGCACAAATTTGGTGTTCTTTCAATATCTGTTCACTATATGCTTCAAGCAGGAATTATACGTGAGTGCATTACTGACAAAATTCCACAGAAGTGGATGTGGGCCAATTGCTATCAAGCTCTACAGAGCGGTTAACATGGATTCATGGTCCAGATTTAAAGTGGCAATAAAAAGTCTCATTGCAGTTGGACCTTCAAGCCAAACCAAGCCATGTGTATTGGTCAAGAGACTGAATCAAATCCAAGTGCTGCACTCAATTTAAAAAAAAACTGACTGCTGCCAATCCAGCAGCTTAGTTCTGTTAGTTATAATGGAAAACATCTTCTGGAATATAACAATGGATCTTTTCAATGGGAGCTCTGAAGAGAATAGAGGAATAGTGTGCTATGCAGATAGTGTAAAATATGAAGTGCCGCAAGGTTGATTTCATGCCAGTAGTGTGGGAGGAAGCCAACGCAATTGGCAATGTGGCACTTGTCTCTGCTTATTTCGAAATACTGCACTTCTCCTATTGTGCACCAATTACCTAAATGAAGAAAGATATCTGCCATCATTAAAAGTGCAATATAATCATTGTGGCAGAGCATATTCATGGATTACATAAATCACACAAATTCTACACAAATTAACTATTTTTCTTGTAAAGAAATTGTGTAAAATATGAACATTGCAAACATTTTAATTATAGTTAGCACTGTAGTCCTGTGGTTCTTGCAAGTAGTGAGAGTGAGTGAACTCTCACTGTTTCATTTATTTCTTTAATATGATTGGGTATGCAACTATAAACAATCACAAGAGTTTGTGATGTTTCTTGGAAGTAAAAGTAGTAATATTTCTAGCTGTTAAATTATTCTCTTGAAACAAAATTCTTCCAGAATCTTCTGCCTCTTTGGTCAGATATTTTTATTCAGTTTGTGTTCATTGACTGCGGATAAGTTGCCACGATCATCAGTAATGGATAGATGTTTGGATATTAAGGGTTAAAACAGAAAAGTGGTCTAAGGTAAAATTTCATCCATGCTCTGACTGAAAGGCAGAGCAGACCTGAAGTGCTGAATGGCCTATTCCAGTTTATTTTTATATTCTTCTACTTCACAGGCCCAAGGTTTTCTAGACAATGAGCAGCAAACTGTTGGTCATCAAAAGTATGCCTGTTACTCTGCCCTAAACAAAATCTTTGGATACAGTGGGCTCCGCAATAGATTTGCTTCAATAGCAAATACTGCTTTTTATGGAGGACTCCTGCAATAAGGAGAGGTGCAAAGAAAAGTAATCGCTTTCGATTTCTGTTTCTATGCTGGACTTACTCTGGGTCATTCTCATCAGTGCTGCTAACATCCAGTACAAAAACTCAGATTTAGGCATAACCTGTTCAATGGAATGAGGTCAGGTATGTTTCAGACTCCCTTTTTATGTTCCCCCCAAGTCAAGGATCATATATAATCTTTGCATTTAATATTCTTTAACTCATAGTTTAAAAACATAGTAGATTTCAGCCATTTTAGCTGGGATGGCACAGAGGTTAGATCATTGTCCTATCAACCTTGAAACCCAGAAACAATCTAATGCAGACTGACAGAATGAAACTTGCTTCTCTTTTTGTTTGTCATGAGCTTCTGAAATGAATCAAGACTGGAACAGTTTTCACACTGAACCAGTCACTGCACAAAACATCACATTACCAAGGAACAATTGGTGTTAGTATTGCATCTGAGAACATAGAACAGCACAGCAAAGGAACAGGCCCTTCGGTCTACTATGTCTGTGCTGACCATGGTGCCAATTTAAACTGTCCACCTGCCTGCACGTGGTCTGCATCCCTCCATTCTAAGCCTAATTGCATGTCTGTCTAAATGCTTCTTAAATGCCATAATCGTATCTGCTTCCACTACCTCTCCTGGCAGCGCATTTGAGGCTCCTACCACTCTCTGTGTAAAAAAAACTTGCCTCATCAATCTCTTTTAAACTTTTCCCCTCTTACCTTAAAGTTATGCCCTCTAGTATTTGCCATTTCCACCCTGGTGAAAAAGACTCCGACTATCTATCTGACCTATACCTCTCATAATTTTATATATTTCAATCAGTTCACCCCTCAGCATCCAACATCAGACAAAATAATTCAAGTTCATCCAACCCCTCCTTATAGCTAATACTCTCTAATCCAGGCAACAGCCTGGTGAACCTCTTCTGCACGTTCTCCAAAGCTTCCACATCCTTCTTTTAAGACCAGAATGCACGTAATATTGCAAATGTGGCCAAACCAAAGTTTTATATAGCTGCAATATGACTTCCTGAGTTTTATACAGTCTATTCTCTTCTCGTATGACAAACTCATCATTTGTAGAGTCAATGTAGTGAAACTTTGCTGCATTCTCTCTGTTACAAGTGTATCCTTCTCATAAACACAGGGGGGAAAAAGGCAAAACAAATGTAAGAAACATTCAAATATAGGAGCAGGAGTACGAATAGACCACTCCATCTCTCAAGCATGTCCACCATTCAATATTATCACAGTTGATTTGTCCCAGAGATTCTTTTGTGCCAGTTTCTCATGGCCCTTAATTCCCTGATCTTTTAAAAATGTACCTACTTTCTCTTTGTACATCCCCAATGATTCAGTTTCCACAAACCTCTGGGGAAGAGAATTCCAGAGGTTCACCACCTTCTGTGGAAGGCTCCAGAAATTCAGCACCCAACTGCCGCCTGGAAAGAATTTAAAGCAGTGCATTAACCTAGCTTGAGCTAATATTGTTTGAATGAGATGTATTCATGCTGAACAAAGGTTGCACGTACGATCACGAGAAGTAAAACATTGCCAGTGGGACCAACAGTTGCAAATGCTTTGTGTGCAACTGATGAGAATTTTTATTTCTAGATCTTAGCCTTTACCAAGCATGTAACTACACACCACACAAATATATAGTTCATCATATTATAGGGATTCAATCTCCACCTACCAGTGACAGCCATTAACTTTAAAGCAAAGTGGAAAGACAATAGGAAGAGGCCAGGCTTGACTGAAAAACACAGCAAGAATAATTTGTTAATAATGACCTGACATAGTTCTTTGCTTCAAGACACCCCATTGTAATTGTATGCCACAAGAGTGTCTCGTAATCAATCAATCAGCTGAATAAGTGCCCAGGAACGCTTCAATAGTCACACAGCTGAATGTTAATGATCCCTTACTACACCGTGGAAGTGAATTTTTTGGGTGTCTAGCATGTCACATAACTACACAAAAATATCATAAGGAGAGGCTTCCACAGCTACAGCTCATTAGGAAACAAATGAAGTAATCAAAGATGTATATCTTCATTTATCTTAATGTGGAGGACATTGCCATGCCAATTATGTATAAAAGAAGCATCATTGCTTTTTATTATATCACATATACGTATATTTCATGGTTAACCAACACAAACATGTCCTTTTGATGTTTCACCTCACCTGATAGTGCCACCCACCTTATCGTACCAACATTAACTGCTGTGTTTCCTTCACTATAATAGTTACATTTCAAAAGTAATTCATTGGCCATGAGGCACTTTGGGAAATTCCCGAGCATTTGATTGGCTTAGATAAAAAGATCTTTAGACTATATAATATGTAAGTTACAGCTATAAAATCATGATCTGATGGGGACTACATACATTTTGTCTCTAACATGTACAGATATGCTATGTGATTTCTGGAGATGATGTGTATGGGAAATTTCCTTGATATCAGTTAACCCGTTGTTATAACAAAATGGCAGTCCGTGTGCTTATTGAAAGCATTGCTTTGCTTCCAAGACTACAGAGAGTAACCACTTCCTGAGAATGCCATAATTTGTATTACTGTGTTGTTGCCAAAAGCAGACCTCCTGTAATTCATAATTCAACAGAACTGGATGGTTTGGAGGAGTAGATGGCCAACACCAGGTTCATGTTGATTTGCACCAGGGGCTATTGATTTTCCAATTCACACCTCAAGAGAAGTGAAATGGTTCAAGTGTGTATTTATAACTGCTCTCACATTGATGCCACTTCAACTTAGAATGTAGCTGCTTCACCAGCAAAATTATGGGCCCAGTTTCCATGGGCTTCTGACTTTGCAACCAGGATGAGTGAGATGCATTTAACAATGTAAACCCCAGGAGCTGACTCATTGCCATTGTTATGTGTTACAGCATCAATACAAAATAGCTTGTGCTGCATTCAGTGAGCTTTTGAGCATTTATTTGTCAACCTCAGCCGAGGATTCTCAGTCACCTTCACCTGGAGTTCATCAGTCCTGATTCTTATAATATTCTGGAAATAATATTGAGTGAATCACTTACAGCAAGGTAATGTCATAAGTTTTAGGTCGACATCAGTTTCCTTCAAATCCAATATTAAATCCCAGTACTGAAATCTGAGGGATTTAATGTTGCAATTAATATCAAATCTTTCATACCTGTCCTTGCAGCTACAATTCAACTGGTTTAGATAAAAGTGAGATCTTTCCTGTTTTATACAATATATAATTCTTAAATTATAGCAACTAAACCCTGTGATCTGATGGGGACTATATACATTTTGTCTCAATATGTACAGATATACTGTATGATTTCTGGATATAGGATGTGTATGGGAAATTTCCTTGATATCAGTTCACCCATTGCTACAATGATAAGATAAGATATCTTTATTAGTCACATGTACATCAAAACACACAGTGAAATACCTCTTTTTGCGTAGAGTGTTCTGGGGGCAGCCCGCAAGTGTCGCCACACTTCCAGCGCCAACATAGCACGCCCACAACTTC
>JAUZTB010000068.1:29408007-29419268 GCA_034780895.1 Rhynchobatus australiae
GAAATGGTGTAGGGTGTGACAACTGTGGAGAAATTCTTGGAATGAATTTTAGTTTCAATGTTTGACTGCCAAATTATTCAAATACATCATGTATGTAGCTCTCGTAATTTTGAAGCAATGATCTGGAACACAAATCAATCAATCTTTTAAAAATCTTCCATTTTTTTCTTTAAGTAACATGGATCATAGGGTACAATCAGAAAAGATGTAATTTCAAACATCAGCCATCTTCTAACCCACTCATGATTTGTAGCCAGCAAACAAGCATTTGAAATTAATTGCCAGCATCATGCTTTTAATGTTTCAAACTTGGCCAGTTTTGGTTTCTCATTTTCTTTACTCACCATTCTTTCGTAATTCTGGTTTTTAATCCTGGCAGAAGAAATTTGTCATGAAAGCAATATATTGAGGAAATGTTTGAGAAGATTCCAGTAATCACATCTTGTGGAATGCCAGCTTCATTCAACTTAGTGCAAAACACCTAAGTAAAGAACCGTTACAATAGATAATTTGTGTAAACAAAATAGATGAAAATAAACTGTTTCACCCAATAAAGGAATGGTTTACAAACTCTTTCAGAAAAATTATGTTAAAGGCCATTATTTCTATTGTGACAATCAAAGATATAACAGATATTTTTAAAACCACTCAAGCTAAATCTATCATAGCAAGAGGTGCTGGAGAAAACTTTGGTAAGTTGTTACTTTTAATTATATGCTCCCTCTGGCATTTTAGATACCCTGTATACACAGAGCAGAAAATATTTCTCTTAGCACAGAAAATACCATCCATCTCCATTGAGTTTAAAGATGACAAATAGCATGGGATGTCATGCTGAGATCACAGTACTGTGTGTACAACTGGAAACGTGTGTGCCTGTAACATCACAGTATGAAATTCGCAGCCAATTTATAGAGCAAATGGACAAGCACTTGCATTTATAGACAGTGAAATCTCTACTGCCTTAAGATGCAAAACTCACTGATGTTCCAAATATTGTTAATGTTTATAACTTATGAATGCCCAGCAATTTTGAATAATACACCTTTAAATTTAATAGAAATTAGCTAATGGTGAAAATGTCATTGTTTACTACTGTGGAAATGTTCCAAGAATGCATTATTATTTTGATCAAGTCACACCCTCCAGCCTGTAACTTAAAATCACCAAAATGTTTAAGTGCTTTTAAGCTGCCAAGTTCATATAAACAAAGGACACAATGAATGGTACTACATTTGCTGCAAGCAGGAGAATAAATAAAGAATGAGAAAGGTTTATATATCGTCAGATAGCGCAGCAGTGTCAGTAATGATGTTACTAGCACAAGTGATCATTTTCATCTACTACCTAGCTAAATCACTGAACCATTCATTCTGTGATTCAAGCAGGCTTAAAAGAATTGACAAAGTGTGCATGAATTATTTCCGTATATTCACTGTGGCTTTTACAAAATACACACATTGTGTTTAAATAGAATTGTCACAGAATTAAGGCGTGTTACTTTATTGCTCATGCAAATTAGTTGCAAAAATGCAAGAGACATTTTATGTAATTGAAGACAACAAGCAAAATGCATTCTTTCAAATAATGTAAATTAAAGAGCTTGTTTCAAAGTGGAAAATTTCCATTGCCTATCCTAAATAGAATAAATCAATAGTTTTACTCATTAATATAATTTATTGGATTGGTTTTGATCAGTTGAGGCAGCAGAGGGCAATTTTTCTTTTGGAGTTTTTACTCCAACTGGGATTTACTCCAACTCCCAACATTTTCATTTCCCAAGAGGTTATATGGCTGAGAGGATGAAGATGTAATTAGCCATGATAGAGTGGAAAAGGCTTGAGGAACCAACTGGTCTCTTTTTGCCTATGTATCACTGAGTAGAACATTTTTTTAAATTCATTTTTAAGGATGTGGGCCTCACTGACAAGGCTGGCAGATATTGTCCATCTCCTATTACCTTTCAGAGGATGGGGATGAGCCAATTTCTTGATACACTGTTGCACATATACCAAATGCTGTTGGATGGGAGTTCCGAGACGTAGACCCGGCAAGCACAAAAAAATGGTGATGTATTTCCTAGTCAGGATGAAGTGAACCTGCAGGTGATATGAGCCCATGCAACTGCTACTCCTGTTTTTCGTGGTGGTGGATGTGCTGTTGAAATGGCCGAGACAAGTAACTGCAAAGTATGTTACAGAATGGCACATGTTGCAGAGGGTGCACTGATGGTGAAAGGATTGAGTATTTAGATTGGTGGATGGGAAGCCAATCAAGCAGACTGCTTTGTCCTGGATGGTGTTGATCTAATTTACTGTTGTTAGTCCATTAGACATAGGAACAGAATTAGGCCATTTGGCCCATCAAGTCTGCTCTGCCATTCGATCATGGCTGATTTACTTTTCCCTGTCAACCCCATTCTCCTGCCTTCTCTCTGTAACTGTTGATGCTCTTACGAATCAAGAATCTATCAACCTCCACTTTAAATATACCCAGTGACTTGGCCTCCACAGCCATTTGTGGCAATGAATTCCACAGATTCACCACTCTCTGGCTAAAGAAATTCCTCCTCATCTCTGTTCTCAAGGAACATCCTTCTATTCTGAAGCTATGCCCTTTGTTCCCAGACTCTCCCACTACTGGAAACATCCTCTAAACATCCACTCTATCCATGCCTTTCAATATTCAGGAGGTTTCAATGAGATCCCCCTCATCCTTCTAAACTTCAGTGAGTACAGACCCAGAGCCATCAAATGCTCCTTGTGTGTTAACCCTTTCATTCCCAGGATCATTATTGTAAACCTCCTCTGAACCCTCTCCAAGGACAGCACATCCTTCCTTAAATATGGAGCCCAAAACTGCTCACAATACTCCAAATGTGGTCTGACCAATGCCTTATAAAGCATCAGCATTACATTCTTGCTTTTATACTCTAGTCCTCTCAAAATGAATGCTAACATTGCATGCATTTGGCTTCCTTTCTACCGACACAACCTGCAAGTTAACCTTTAAGAAATCCTGCACTAGGATTCCCAAGTCCCTTTGCACCTCTGATTTCTGAATTCACTCCCCATTTAGAAAATGATCTGCGTCTTATTCCTTCTACCAAAGTGCTTGACTGTACACTTCCCTTCACTGTATTCCATCTGCCACTTCTTTGCCCATTCTCCCCTGTCCAAGTCCTTCTGTAGACTCCCTGATTCCTCAACTATACCTGTCCCTCCACCTACCTTTGTATCATCTGCAAACTTGGCCACAAAGCCATCAATTCCGTCATCCAGATCATTAACATATAACATGAAAAGTAGCAGACCCAATACCGACCCTGAGGGACACCACCAGTCACGGGCAACCAACCAGGAAAGGCCTCCTTTATTCCCACTCTGCCAGTCAGCTAATCTTCTATCCATGCTGGTACCTTTCCTGTAGCACCATGGGCTCCTATCTTCTTTAGCAGCCTCATGTGTGGCACTTTGTCAAAGGCCTTCTGAAAATCCATGTAAACAACATCCACTGACTCTCCTTTGTCTATCCTGCCTGTTACTTCCTCAAAAAATTCCAACAGATTTGTCAGGCAAGATTTGCCCTGAAGGAAACCGTGCTGACTTCAGCCTATTTTATCAGGTGCTTCCAAGTTCTCTGAGACCTCATCCTTGAGAATGGACTCCAATGTCTTACCATCTGCTGAAGTCAGGTTAACTGGCCTATAATTTCCTGTCTTTTGCATCCCTCCCTTCTTAAAGAGTGGGGTGACATTTGTGATCTTCCAGTCCTCTGGAACCATTCCTGACTCTAGTGATTCTTGAAAGATCACTACTAATGCCTCCACAATCTCTTCAGATACCTCTTTCAGAACCCTGTGGTGTAGTCCATCTGATCCAGGTGACTCATCTACCTTCAGACCTTTCAGCTTCCCAAGCACCTTCTCCTTAGTAATAGCGACTTCTGTCCTCTGACTCTCTCGAATTTCTGGCATGTTGCTGGTGTCTTCCACAGTGAAGATTGATGCAAAATACTAATTCATTTCAGAGAGGGTGGCAGAAGAGATGGATGGAACAAAGGGAATCTCCGTGATAGGATGGGACCAGGTAAGATGGAAAGATGGGGCAGTTAGTGGGTGAAATAGAACTCTACTCCCAGCAAAAGCAAAGCTGCTAGAACCTCAAGCACAAGTAAATGCTCGTTTTCTTTTGTCCTTTATCATTAATGGAGGGATGTAATAAAGGTGTCTTATGTAACATTGGTTAATATGCAACATATTTTCTTCTAATGCAGTTACCCCTTCAATGTTTGTTTTATGTGACTGATTCCACTGTTCAGAGGTTTGGGGATAGAAATTTCTAGAAAAAGACTGCTAAAAGAATGAAGCTATAAGAATGCCAGCTAGCTCTACAAGCTGTTTCATGAATAAAATACCTTTATTGATTGCTTAAATTACTAATTCCCTGCATCAAAGAGAATGAATAAGGGAGATACTGAAACAATGAGACAATGGAAAAGGTCCAAGAAAATTCCAAAATGACGGTAAGGTGATAGCCAACCACCTTAAAGAGGCCTGATTCAAATTTTGCAGAAAAAATGCAACGAAAGTGCATCATAGGGCTATGATTAGCAGGGTAAAATATCAACATTATATCAACATTATCAACAGGGGTAAATCTAAATCACATTAATGCATACAACAAATTAAAGGCAGTGATTTTGAATCAGAATAGCATTTTACTTTGCAGAGGTAGGATTTCACTTCTAATGTTTGAATGCTTATTAAGGGATCAGAGGTGGAAAGGGTGAGCAGATTCAAGTTCCTGGGCATCAACATCTCGATCCTGGGCCCAACCCATTGATACAATCATGAAGAAGGCGTGCCAGCAGATCTATTTCAAGAGGAGTTTGAAGAGATTTAGTATGTCACTGTAGACTCTTACAAATTTCTACAGATGTACAGCGGAGAGCATTCTGACTGGCTGCATCACAGCCGGGTATGGAGGCTCCAATGCACAGGATCACAAGATGCTGCAGAGAGTTGTAGACTCAGCCAGCTCCATCACGGGCACAACCCTCCCCACCATTTAGGACATCTTCAAGAGGTGCTACTTCAAGAAGACAGCATCACTCACCACCCAGGACATGTCATTGCTACCATCAGGGAGGAGGTACAGGATCCTGAAGACCAACATTCAATGTTTCAGGAACAGCTTCTCCCCCTTTGCCATCAGATTTCTGAATAGTCCATGAACCCATGAAAACTACCTCATTGTCCTTTTTTTCCACTATTTATTTATTTTGTAATTTCTAGTAACATATGCCATTGCACTGTACTGCTGCCGCAAAACAACAAATTTCATGACATTCAAATCAGTGACAATAAACCAGATTCAGACTCTGATCGCTGAATTTGATCCTGCTGAACTGGTGCTAAATGTTTATTTCTGCATTGTGTAATGAGTCCACATGTTAACAGAAACAGAAGAATAATTGTACAATTTCTTCACTTTTTTTTCCCCCAAAGAAGGCAAAGCCACAGAAGAAGAATAAATTTGGGCCCGTAATTCTGGGCTATGCAGTGAGAATTCAAATTGTCATCCTTTACATCAGTGCATAGAAACGATTCTAATCCTTCAGTTTGAGTTAGGGTTGTCACAATTATAGAATCAAAGCCACAGAAACAGTCCCTTTGGCCCACTTGAGTTCATCAAACACCAATTTACACAAATCCTACTTTAATCCCATTTTTTCTTCCCACATTCTCATTAACTTCTTCCCCCCTCAGATTCTACCACTCACCAACACAGTCAATGCAAAATTGATGTATCCTCTGGCTGGGGTGCCAAGACCAAGAGGTCACAGTTTCAAACTGAGGGGTCAAGTATTCAAGACAGAATTGAGAAGAAACTTCTTCACCTGGAGGGCAGTGAATCTTTGGGATTCCCTTCTGGGAAGATTGTAGATTCTCCTCGAGATAGAGACCGATAGAGCTTTTGACGTTTGAGGAAGCAAAGGATTATGGATAGATACAGGAAAGGAGAAAGATCAGCCATGCTCTTATTGAATGGCAGAGCAAGCAAGATGGGCCAAGAAACTTATTCCTGCTTCCATTTCTTTTGTTTTCACATTCTTATTGTTCAATGCCAAGTGTCCTGGTCATGGTTAACACATGGCATTGAATCGATCATCATGACCCAACCTGACAAGCCAAATCAGTGCTGCGCGTGACCTGATGTTGTTACACATTGCCTCCGTTACCTTCTTCTGACACATGTAAAATGTACATCACTGCGCCAATGCATGAGCTAACGAGCCTATCCTGATAAACTTAATCAGTAAGCAAAAAAGTCGGGAACTATCTGTCAGCTGATGCAGTTAGAAAATTACATTTTTAAATAATTGTCAGAGCCTTAAATCCATTTCTCTCATGATGACTTTTAAATCGTACCCACTCCCTTTCACACTTTCATAAAATGTAGGAGGGCCTGGATGTGATAAATAGGAAGGACCCATTTCCCTTAGCAGGGTCATCAAAAACCAGGGGCAGAGTTAAAGACTAAGTAGGAGGATTAAAATGGAGAAGAGGAAAATGTTTTGACCCACAGGGTCCTAGGGATCTAGTAGGGACCAAACCAATGTCAGTGTTCTCTCCCAGGCCAGAACCCCTGGCACTGGGTCCTGTCAGTTAGTCAGACAGGGCAAACCACATTATTCACATGCCTGATTCCCAAAGCAGACATTTTATTCCGAGTTCTGTCAAGGGACGAGATGGCCAGGTAGACAGAGGGAAAGTTTCAAGGATAGTTTTTGCTTATTTTCAGTTCTATTTTTGTTTTTCTGTTCAATGACAAGACTGGCTTTAGACATACACAAAATTCAATGAAATAACGAGATTGAGTGTATCAGAGAATCATAAAATTTTAATTTTTTTATTTTTATTTACAGTGTGATAACAGGCTCTTCCAGCCCAATGAGTCCGCGCCGCCCATTTTAAACCCCAAATTAACCTACCCGTACGTCTTTGGAATGTGGGAGCAAACCAGAGCACCCGGAGGAAACCCATGCAGACACGGGAGAATGTACAAATTCCTTACAGACAGCGACGGGAATCGAACCCCAATCGCTGGCACTATAATAGCATTGTGCTAACCATTACACTACCGTGCCGCCCCAAAGCCTTGGAAAATTTACAACATAGGAGACCCTTCAGCCCATCATGCCTGTGCTAGGACAAAAAGAGTGACCCAGCCCAACTCCACCTTCCTTAGCCCTGCAAGTTGTGGGTTTTCAAATACACGTTCAAGTACATCAGATTGAGCGTGATCCAGGCTATTTTTCAGAAAGGATCTTTTTCCAGAACTTCATCAGATAGAAAGATATGCACATGAGGGAACAGCTTCAGAATAAAGGGACGTCCCTTTAGAACTGAGATGAGGAAGAATTTCTTCAACCAGAGGGTGGTGATTCTGTAGAAGTTGTACCACAAAGATCTGTGGAGGCCAAGTCACTGGGTGTATTTAAGGCAGAGATTGATGGGTTCTTCATTGGTAGGGGGTTTAAGGGTTATGGGGAGAAGATGGGACAATGGGATTGGGAAAAAAATATCAGCCATGATTAAATGCAGAGTAGACTCGATGGGTTGAATGGCCTCATCCTGCTCCTAGATCTTATGGTCTCTTATATATCTCGTGAGCTGGTAGGAGAAGTACAACTAATACTATCTTCAAAGACCTCCAGATCTACTAGCAGGATGTGAACCAATGTCAGTGTCATATCCCGGGTCAACATTCTCAGTATCGAGGCTCTCACTACATCCAGTCTCCTCCAAATGGGCCGATCTTGTTCACACACACCATCCCCAAACAAAGGTCACCTTCTCAAAGTTTCCTGGAGGAAAAAGTGATATCTTTAACTGATTCAATGGAATCCCTAGACCCTGACCACACAAAGCAGAGGACAAGAATCTATGATGTCATGAGGTACCTCCAGTCTGTTCAAAATAAGCACATTTTAAGCCAAGTGTAACTCATGCAAGGGGTGCACCAGGTCCCAAACTACTCACCTGATTAAGCACCTCCTATCTCATCTGTGGAAGAGTCTGGGGTCCCATTAATTGGCCTCACTTGCTAACTCAGGAGTCATGGAACTGGAATGGAAGTAAATCATTCTTAACCCCAAATAAATGGCTTAAGAAGAGATGGGTGGGTTAGTGGATGGTGGAATATTTGAGTATGTATCTGATTCTGTCACAATGTTGAGCAAAGAGCAAGCTCACAGAGAACCCAAATGCAGCACACCAATACAAGACTGGAGTCAGGATACTTCCTCAGGACAAACACAGGAAGGACTTGCCTGCAAACTGGAAGGAATCTTGCCTCAGAGTTCAGAAGAGGAATCCCAACACAAACTGGATCTTCACAAGGAATAGAGGACTGCTCTAGAGTAAACCACTCTAAGCAACTAGGAGCCAAAAGTAGACTAATACTCTGGCAACCAGTGCCAGAGAAACACAGGTACTTATGCTAGGCCCCAGATGGGGCTCAGGTGTGTGTCATTATACAATCAGTTCAGCATCCATGTGCTGGACAACAGGGCATTAAAGGAGCCAAACTGAGGGCCAGAACTCAGAACCATGACAGTTTGAACATTCAGAGGTGTCTCCGATTGTAGATATGTAACTCAGTGGAAGCACTGGCCGACTCAGAGTATTGAGGTGAATAATGTCATTGGAGCTGCTGAAGTATTAAATCAGCTGCTGTTCCCTTTGAATTTAAGAGCATAAAATGTGATGTGCTTTGAGTTTGGGAGACTGAACGGAGAGGGTCTCCAGGAGAATGGATGCCTGTCGAGATGTCCGTCAGACAAAGTCCAGGTGGCAGGAGTACGTGCTGGGGACGCACTGAAGCTCGGTGCGGCCAATGGCAAAGTTCTGTGGGGAAGGACACAGTCTAAGCTCCTTCCGCTACCACACGTGGAGGGACAGAGTTGGGTGGGGAAGCCCCTTGAACAATGAAAAGGACTCATCACCCCAGAGGGCCACATGAGTGGCCTGGTGCTCTGTTTGTTTGTCTGTTTTTCTTTATAAAAATGTTTACAGTGCCGAATGTATCAGCCATGAATGTGAAAGTTTTTTGCACTGTTTCTTCCTCTATGTATACTTTTTAGTAGAAATAAAGTTTATTTTGGAAAAAAAAGAATTTGTTCTGAAGAATAAAGACTTTTATATCACCAGCTTCAGTGTCTCTCTGGTCACTCAGTTTCCAGGCACAACAGTACACCTTGCCAAGTGAGAGGACCCATTTATTCCCACAGCCCTCTGGGCTCAGTCCCACTTTCCTGCTGACTGTAATTGTCCTGAGATCCTCCCTCCCTCCCGATTCCTCAGTTACACCTATTTCTGGAGGTTACTTGTCTCTCACCACAAGCCAGAAGGAGGCCGTTCAGCCCATGGTGTCCATGCCAGCTCCCAGGGGAGCAATCCCATCAGTCCTATTCCCTCTCTCCCTACTTCCCGTACCCCCAAGACTCACCATCTCTCACACATGCCCATGAAACCCACTTTGATCATTTGCCCATCAATCTACATCAAGGGATAACTTCCAGTGCCCAATTAACCAATCTGCATGACCTCGGGATGTGGGAGGAACCTGGAACATCCAGAGGGAATGCACAAGGTCACAGGGAGGTCACATTCTTCTCACCCTCAGACTGAAGGCAACATTCTGATCGCTGCTGTCCAGTAAAGCCTCCAGGATGAGTTAATTCATTAATCCTGAATCACTGCACAATATCAGGCTGAGTGAAGCCTGCTGTGTGTTGGGTGCAGAATGTGCCAGCTCCGCCAACAGCTCTCTGCGATCTCCTCATCACGGACACTTTGCCCAACCCAAATCCGTGCCATCTTGGAATGATCTCTGGAACGGCTGTATGGTCACACTTACTTCTGTTTCTGCTCTCAGTTCATCTGTTTCGTTTCAAGAGCTACGTGCTTTCAGAAACCAACCAGAAACCTCACTTCTTGACCCTGTGTCCTTGGCAAACTGGGCCATTTGTCCTTCTCTCCCATCAGCTGTGTTGTCAACAAATGCAGTGAACAGTTACAGCCCCAATATAATCGGTGCAGGACACCACTCGTCACCTCCCGTTGATGAAGAACTCCTGCTCATTATCCCTACTCTCAGTTCCTGCCACACGGCCAGTTTCCACACCAGGGCAGTAAATTCCCTCCAATTCTATGAGCTTTGACCTCAGCCGACAGTCTGTCATGAGGGAGATTAACTCATGACTTGTGGGTGTCCAGATCAGTAACACCCCAGGACGGTCGTCCTTTCAGAACATCCAATCAGGTTCATCAGCCGTGACCGACTATTTACAAATCTACAATTCCCAGACAGATTGCAGACTCACTGGTCCATAACCCCCAGGTTTCCAGCCCTCACTCCCTCCACCAACACAACAACAAGCACCGTTAACCAATGGCGGGGTTGCATCTCTCAGTGTCGGGACATGGCTTCTGTTTTTGGAAAGGTTCCTCTCCAGACAAGTCTCACTCGTGAGGGATGTGCAGACACCCTGTACGTACGGAGACACACCTTGCTGCGAGGACACTGATGTTTCAGCTCCCACAAGGTTAACAAGAATTGTGCTCGTGACTTTTCTGTAATGTTCAAGGGACTGGTGTGGGAATGTGGGCGTCCTGCTGTTGGTGGGGTGCTGCAGGACGATAAACCCTTCACTGAACACTGAGCTGTGCTGCTGTGAGCCTTGGTTCATTTGTCCCCAGGGGAATGGGTCAGCTCCGACTCAGCAATGAGGGTGCACCAAGGGAGGCTGGAGCATCCCCCAGTGGATCTGGCTGAGGAGATGTGAATGGCACTGAAGATCACGTCAGCAGCCCCCCCTCTGACCTTACGCTGGGAGGAAGATCACTGATGAAGCAGTTGAAGGTGGTTGGGCCCAGGACACTGCCCTGAGCAACTCCTTCCTCTTCTTCACAGATAGTTGTGCTTTCAGTAAAGTTCAACCTGAACCCAAGCAGATTATATAAAATTGTTGCAGAAGGGAATCGATATTCCTTTATAACATCGTCGTGAGAAATGCCCCCTGCTGGTCGGAGGACAGCATTGCTCCTTGGATCGAAGTGATACTCCTGTAAATAAGGTCTGCCCATTCCCCCCCTCAGGTGTGAGAGCCTGGACTTGCCTGACCACTCTGGCAGGAACCTTTGTCTTTGACCCTCACACGATTGGTTCGTTCAAATCATAACAGGGAGGCTC
>JAUZTB010000068.1:29709069-29722596 GCA_034780895.1 Rhynchobatus australiae
GGGTGAGGCAGGTACAATAGTATCATTTTAAAAGCACTTGGATCGGTACATGCAGGGGAGGGGCTTAGAGGGATATGGGCCAAATGCAGGAAATTGGGACCAGCTGGGTTGGCATCATGGTCGACCTTTTTGGTTTTCTAGGAATCAAGGTTTAATCAAGAGGAAAATGGTGTTTGAAGGAGAAGACCCACCATGGAGAACAAGAGACTGCAGATGCAAGAATCTAGAGCAACAAACAATCTGCTGGAGCAATTCAGCAGGTCGAGCAGCATCTGAAGTGAAAGAAATTGTTGATGTTTTGGGTCGAGGTGCTGCATGAGGATGTCCTGAGTTCCTCTAGTAGATTGTTTATTGCTGAAGATCCACCATGGTTTTGTTGAATAGCAGCGCAGACTTGAAGAGCTGAGTGACTTACTGCTGCACCTACTGTATGTATCTCTATCTTTGTCTATCTCCTGTTAAGTATTAGTAAAACTGTGAGAGGAACTCTCTCTGGGCTGAACTCCAGCTTTGCGTTCAAATAGGAAGTGGAGCTGGGGTGTGAGGATAGGAATGAAGGGAATGGGGAGGGTCCATGTCGAGTGAATTAAACTCAGTAGTTGAAATTCCTCTGCTTTTTAACAGCTGTTTACATGAGTTATTGTTTAATCAACAACTAGATGTTATCTGATCGCTTTATGGCCTAATTGGCAGCAGAGCTGGCATAAAATACTTCAATAAACTAAGTACCAGCACTAATTAATCATGGATGGCACAACCTGTGAAAGGTGATCTGTCACAAACTGTTTCATGAATATAATTTGTAACGACAATGGGTTTATAGACTTCCAATCTTGTAAATCCCAGGGTGCAAATACATATATTTGAGGCAAAACTTACAAACGTATGTAAAGTTTAGCATTTCAAGATGATTGAAACATTCAAGATCCTGAGGAGCTTTGACAGAGTGGATGTGGAGAGGTGGCTTCCTCTGTGGAAGAATCTAAGACTAAGGGGCATTGTTTAACAATAAGGGATTGCCCATTTAAGACAGAGAAGTAGTAAAATATTTTAACTCTTCTTCCAAGGGAAGTGGATACAGTCTTTGAAGAGTTTTAAGACAGAGTTATGTAGATTCTTGATAAACTGGGGAGTGAAAGGTTGCCAGGTGTAAACAGGAATGTGGAGTTGAGATTACAAATTAGTCATGATCTTACTGAACAATGGAGCAAACTCAAGACCAAGCGCCTGCTCTTGTTCCTAATTTATATGTATGCCTGGCAGAATTCAGGTGAACAAGCAGACTACTTCTATGCTTGGAACTCAATTCTTTCCAGTCTTCTTTGATATTGCCTTGCATGGTTCTTCAGAGGGATCAGATTCTAGCCTAAAGCAGAAGATAGTCTCATGAATTTGTGTGAATTTGGGTTATATAACGTTCAATTTTAACATGCTGCAGAGGGCTTGAGCCAGCCCATGGCAGAGCAGCAGCCAACCCTCGAAGATTATGCTAGATGCTTCAGGAATAAAACATCCACCTCCTGGACATGGTAACAAGAAGAAAAATAATACATTACATAAATACTGGTGATAGAGGGTGTCTGAACTGTGTGGTGAGGTTCATGGCAAGAGGTCAGAAATACCTTGAGGAATCCTCTTGCATTTACAATCTAATACATCTTAGCTGAAATCTCATTTTCCTTTTAAGAGAGACATCATTGTAATCTGCTACTGTATCCTTTTTCAAACTATCAATCAATTTCATGACATGATCAACGATAACTGCAACAAATAGTCCTTCATTATTTGCATGATACACAGGGGGACTAAATTTTACTATACCTGCTTTGTCATTGATACTAAAACAGTCATCATCAGTGGTCTTCCAATCTACCAATGCAACACTGAAAGTTTCCCAAGAATATGTCCAACATCAAAACTTTTTGACAATGTTGGGTGCTAAATTGATCAGATTCATGAATTTGAACATTCTACCATGACACGTTAACCAGGTTTGGACACAGCTTGAAGTGGTTATCTGTACAGCATTTCGTTGTAGACTTAATCCCATGTTCTCACATACAAGGATAAGCAGCCATAAGATTGACGACTGAATTATTAGGAATATTTTTTTACACTAACTGTTCTACTCTGCTGATTTTCTTTCAAACAAAAGATGTAACTTAAAGTGTGTATTTTTAAGTCTGGTTTAGAATATGAAAGTAGTAAAATTCCTTTGTTACTTGTAGGTTGTAAGTGCTAAAATTGATTTGGCATTCTGAGGTATAAAACTAGCTGGGGAATGTTTTTGTTGTTTTTACAGTAACTGTTTATGTAATTCATTTCATTTCTAATAGTGTTTTCAATTTTACAGGGCAAGTCGGACCAAAGGACACAGCTCTGCAAATACCGCTGATATTTGGGGGCCCACACCACTGATAACACCCAAGTTTGATTCACGGTCAGTTTAGTAAATATTGAGTTAAACAACTAAACTGGAAGTATTGTTCTATATTCCATGGATTATGTAGTTAGTATCAAAATGAAACAGGTGCTGCTAAATCTTCGCAGGAATTCTGAACAATATTTCTGATGATATGAAAGAAACTTGGTTGAGAGACTATAAGAATTTCAAATGATATTGTACCTGGTGGCTCATGTCATCTTTTACACATACGGATCACCTAGGTTGCCAAAGACAGGACCTCGCTTGCGAAAAATGGGGGAGCGCGTGTATAGTTTCACAGGAAGCCCACTCGCTGATGCCTCAGAAATGACTATCAATGTTCCAACTGGGGATGGACAGGTGAGCTGAACTGACAGACTTTAATATAACTTGTGTAACAGTTCTCCATTGTTTTGTCTTTTAACTATATTCCCACCAGGTTCTACTTGTTCTATGACCAGGTAGCAAGTTGATTTGATCTTAATAAGAATTTCATTTTATATCCCATATTGCAGAACATCCAATTTCTGGCCAGCAAGATAACCAATACAGATTTAAGTCAACTGGATGACCAGACATTTAAGAGTTTTGAACAGCTGTCTGTAAGTATTTCATTCTTAAATGTATTGAGTGATTGCATTTTCAAATATGCCTTGATCACACTATAATGATGTAGTTACAACTAATTACTAATGTGATCCTCTATCAGGCCAGCTGCTCAAGTTCTTGAGCCTTCATGCATGTCTAATGTAATTTTCCATATTCATTAGTGACATTGAAAATGTCTTTGGTTCTCTTACCATTCAAATAATTAGCTCTGTTATCAATTTTTTGATTATGGGATGAAAAACAAACTGTTGGAGGAACTCAGCGGATGAGTAGCATCTGTGGGGGTGAGGAACAAAAGGTTATGGGAATCTTGATAAAGCATTAATTGTCCAAAAATTGCAGGTTTCATAGTTGTTTCTTGAGGAAAGCTGGAAATAAAATGTGTTAATTTTCTAGCATTAGAAGCATTTGATCTCATGCTTGGAAAAGCTGCCATGAATTTGGGCTACTCCAGTTGCTGAGCTGTACTTAAAGTAGGATAATGCTCTCATTATGCAATGGGCCACTTTTAAGGTTGAAATTTAGATGATCAGAAAAAACAAAATGATATTTCCCTTTAATTTCCTTTTACCCATTCTCTCTGCTAGTCTAAGGTAAATTATACATGAATGTAAAATAAAAAAGAAAATGCCCAATTTAGGCTGTAGTTCCAGTAGCCCATGGATGAATCTAATATATTGTTGGGTTGACAGGTCAGGGAAGAATTGGGCAATAAATGTTACGAAGTACAACATTCTAATTTGTTTTTTCTTTGTAGCATCAGCTCAATGAAATGTTGAAGACGAGAAGATGAAAGCAAAGGTGACAAAATATAATTTGTGTGACTTGTTTAAAGCTTGACATCATAATATGGTTTGATCATGAATAAACTGTTTTGTTAATAAACATTATGGATTTTACAGTTGTAGGGGATAACCCATTGCTGGTTCAAGTTAACAACTGCACTGACAAGCTGACCTTGCCTCTGAATTTCATGCAGTGCTTTCTTCTGCCAAGACCCTGCACTGAATTTTCCTGTTTTTCTTTTAAAATCCTTTCCTACCTTCAGAATAAAGCTGTTTTATTCATGGTGCCTATCCCTGGTTGTCCTTCGGATAGAAGGCTACCTTTGATCCCTGCAGTCTATGCAGTGAAGGTATAACTCAGTAGCTTTCTAGCTGCCTTCTTGTGCAATTTAGAAAATGGGACTGGACGCAAGGAGGGTGCAGTGGGCAATGGGTGGCAGTTTTCCTGCCTTATGAGAAACACCCAATTTTAGATTAACTTTTATTTCTCTATCTTTACAATGAATACTTTTCCAATCTGTCCCAGTCACTTTAACCAGTTTTTATTTATTTCCAAATTATTTTTAACTAAGTTTTAGTTTTCTAACTTCTCATTGTGGGATCTGAAGTCTGAAAGGAATGATGAAAAGTCCCTTTTTATAATGCAAACAAAAATTGATGGGAAAAACAGCGTTCAATATTCAATGTTGATTTTTGATTGAACTGAAAACAGCACATAATTCATCTTGCTTCAGCTGAGTGTTTCTCATGCCAAAGGAGTAGCAGTGTTGGAATAGATTTTTTTAAACTTTGTTTAGATCTTACATAATTTATAGACCATCATGCATCCAAAGAATGCACTGCTGATGGCAGATCTGATGTAGAGCTTAAGCTATGAAATAGATCAGTTCAATTTTTAAAAATCTCCTTTGGAATGAATGGAGCTGCATCAATTTACGGATAAAATGTTGCCTTATTTCTCCACTGGATGGCAGTATAATTCAGCAAACTGAATGAAATTTTGAGTACACAATTTTTAAGAGTCAAAACAGAAAATAAAATGAGGTATGAAGAGATTTTCATTTACCCACAAGATATTTACAGCAGAAGATTTCAATTTTGGATTAATCTTTTTTTCCTCTATCTTTACAGTGATGACCTTCCCATTCTAATCTGTTACATGCTAAGTTAACCTGAAATTTTCCTGTGTTCACTCAGATACATTTTGTGCACTGCTCCAGATCCACGTTCTGTTCTACTCAACTTTCCTTTTACTTTGTTCTTTGCTACACCGTCATGGATTTTCTCATCTCTCTTGTGCTTTGTTTTTATCTCCATTCACCTAATTAACAATCCCTCCTTGCCTTTTCTTTGAATTATCCAAAGGACTGACCAAAGTACTTATTACAGTCTCCTTGCATGTGAACAACAAGTGTTCCTTCCTGGCCTAGAACATGCAGTCCAGCTAATCCTTTCCACTTATTCTGTCAGTTGTCATCTCCTGAACATAGCTTTTGGTAATGGTTTATTATTGCCATATGTACTGAGGTACAGTGAAAAACTTAGTCTTTGTAAGCCATTCAAACAGATCATTTCAAAAACATAAGTATGGTGAGGTAGTACAAGGGAAAAGCAGTAACAGAAAGCAGAATATAGTGTTACAGTTACACAAAGACCAGTGCAAATACCATTACAAAATAGATTGTAAGGTCAAGAGTTCATCTTTAACATACAGTAAGTTTGTTCAAGAGTCTTGTGACAGCAGGATAGAGGCTGTCCTTGAGTCTGGTGGTGGGGTTTTCGAGCTTTTGTATCTTCTGCCTGATAAGAGGGGAGAGAAGAGAGAATGTGTAGGGGTCTTTGATTTATGCTGGCTGCTTTTCCAAGGCAGTGAGAAGTGCAGAGTCCACGGAGAGGAGGCTGATTTTCGTGATGGGCTAAGCTCTCTGCAATTTCTTGTGGTCTTGGACAGAGAAGTTGCCATACCAATATTAATAGTTATGATATTAATGATAATTAAGCAAACAGCACCTTAACAGAAAGTGGGGTCCCATATGGAGATACCTTTCTTCATTTTCCCAATTACTGGTGCAGCCACCACTGTCATTCCCAAACTACCACCGGGCTGGTGGGGTAACCCAATCAATGTTTGATGTAGACTATCCCCCTTTTTTGCTACCTTTTGGCTTTATTTGAACACCCCACCTTGCAGCAGCCCAAACACTGAAATTCCTTATTCTTTACAATCCACATCAAAATTTTCATCTAGACAACTATCCTCATTTTCCCTCTTGCAGCCTTTCCATGAGGCAAATCTTCATCCTCAAGTGTTTTTGCTGAGTTGAGTGCCTTACTTAACTGCTCCGTGTAAATTATTCTGTGTAGATTCATGATTTGATCTCTATCCTTAACTTCAACTTGCTTCTCTTGTCTCACAACTGGCTCTGAGGACTTGCATCTCTTGTCACTTACACCCCCAGCCCTTCACACTCTCATCTTAGAACAAAGGATCATAAGTTGGCCATTTAATCTTTCAAGATGGTGCCACTGTTCAATCATGCTTATTAAAGGGGACTGATTGGGAAGAACAATCAATACGACGGAGGATAAATGTGTGTGCTGCAATACAAATAGTGAAGTTAATCTTAGAAAAGAACTTGCAATACTACAGCGGCTTTCATAGCCTTACAATATCCTGGAGCACTTTACGGCCAATAAAATGCAGTCACTGTGATGTACAAAAATGTAACCACAATCTACAGGAAAACTGTAGCCAAGTGTGCTAACCCCTGCACAGTTTTGACCTGAAACGTCGATAATTCCTTTATTTCCCCCAGATGCTGCTCAACCCACTGAGTTCTTCCAGCAGATTAGAGACACGAGAGACTGCAGATGCTGGAATCTGGGGAAACGTACAAGATGCTGGAAGAACTCAGCGGGTCAGGCAGCATCTGTGGAAGAAAATAGACAGTCGATGTTTTGGATGGAGAACTTTCATCTGGACTTGCCCAGACGAAGGATCTCAACTTGAAACATCGCCTATCCATTTCCCTCCATAGATGCTGTGTGACCCGCTGAGTTCCTCCAGCATCTTTTGTCTTCTTCCAGCAGATTGTTTACTGCGCCAACATTCACGGAGTCGATTAGCTGTACTGTACTGTCCATGGCTCGCATAGCCAGACTACCCAAAATTTACTATCGCAACTTGTAAAGAGGAACCAAGGGTTCTGTTAGTATGTAAACTGTGAGAAGAGGCACAGGAGAGAGTTGATATTTATTTGCTAAAATCAACGCAGTTCTCTGGAACCTTCCCTGTTCACTCCCATAATTTTAATTTCAGAAAAAGCTATATGAAATTCATAGCCAGGGCTCAAAGTCTTGATTCATCCCTGAAGTATTTGTAAATGTTAAACAATCTGGTGGCTGTTGAACGTACCAAAACATTGCTAAAAGTATTTCAAAATGCAGACACTGCCACTCCAATTGAAACTCTGTTGTGCCTCGAGGACTTTTTTTTGTATAGAATAGCATTATGTTGATAACAATAGTGCCGTTAACCAAGGCTATTACAAATAAAGCCCATAATTGAAAGGGAGGTGGGAAGTCTTGGAATTTATATTTTCCCATCTGAAATGTCCACTGTAATTTACATTTTCTAATGGTACTCCCTTTTGGAGGTGAGGCGTAAACCCAAGATTCCCTCTGCCGAGTATTATCCCATTGTGACCATGTAAACTGGATCAAAGGACTGGCCACCATCCTGACAAAGTGAGGGAGGGACAACAACACACACCAAATGCTGGAGGAACTCGGCAGACCAGGCAGCATCCACGGAGGGAAATGAATGGTTGACATTTCGGGTCGAAACCCTTCGTCAGAACTGGAAAGGAAGAGGAGCAAAGGCCAGAATAAGAAGGGAGGGGGAGGAGCACAGACCGGCCGGTGATAGGTGAGTCCAGGTGGGAGGAAAATGAGGGAGGGGAAGGGAGTGGTGTAATTCAGTCTGGGCTGGGGTGCCACAAAACTATGTAGGATCAAAGAAAAGCTTCAATAACAGCTGTTAATGGCTAGTTAGGTAATTACCTTGACTTTAAGGTTACTGCAGTCAGGGAAGTGTCAGCAGAAGTTATGCCTCATCAGATGTCAGGACAGTCCTTGGTATGTGAGGACCAGTTTACAGCATACAGAGGTAAGAGAGGGAGGTTATCGTACATCCAGCCATTAAGATTAATCTCCCAAGCTCAAATAAAGGTCTGTCACCATAGACTAAAGAATTTCAGTCCCTTCATTAAATCCCTTGGTCAGATTTGCACAACCAGTGCTGATTCAGTCACCAGTTCATTGCAAATGAAAGTAAGTAGGGGAAAGACAAACCCTGAATACAACCAAATTACAGCGAGTTTTCAAAAACAACAGGGGCGAACTGTCCTGCTCTCTTGGTATTGATACTGGCTTGTTATTTTTACGTGTACTGAGATACAGTGAATGGCTTTGCCATCCATCCATGCTCTGCCATACATAATTACATCAAGGTAGTAAAAATAAACAGAATGCAGAATATAATGTTGCAGACATAGAGAAAGTGGATTGCAGGTAGACAAATAAAGTAATTGGTTTATTATTGTCATGTACCGAGGTACAATGAAAAACTTTGTTTTGCGTACCATCCGCACAGATCATTTCACCACATCAGTGCATCGAGGTAGTACAAGGGAAAAGCAATAACAGAATGCAGAATATAGTGTTACAGTTATAGAAAAAGTGCAGTGCAGGCAGACAATAAGATGCAAGGGCCACAACGAGGTAGATTGGGAGATTATTTTTTTAGCAATGAGAGGTCCGTTGAAGAGTCTGATAAGACTGGGATAGAAGCTGTCCTTGAATCTGGTGGTTCGTGCTCTCAAGCTTTTGTATCTTCTGCCCAGCGGGAAGGGGGAGAAGAGAAAATGTCCAGGGTGGGACGTGTCTGTGATTATATTGGAATTGGTTTATTATTGTCACGTGCTGAGGCACAGTGAAAAGCCTTTATTGTGTACTGTTCCATACAGATCAATTCATTCCACAGTGCCTTGAGGCAGTACAAGGTAAAACAATAACAGAATGTAGAGTAAAGTGGCACAGCTACAGAGAAAGTGCAGTGCAGGTAGACAATAAGGTGGAAGGTCATAATGACGTAGATTGTGAGGTCAAGAGTCCATCTTATCGTACTAAGGAACTGTTCACTAGTCTTATAACAGCAGGATAGAAGCTGTACTTGAGCCTGGTATGC
Organism: Rhynchobatus australiae; assembly: GCA_034780895.1. NCBI lineage: Eukaryota > Metazoa > Chordata > Chondrichthyes > Rhinopristiformes > Rhynchobatidae > Rhynchobatus > Rhynchobatus australiae. Next base: position 29,718,137 of record JAUZTB010000068.1, read on the forward strand.
AGTTACCCTTAATATCTACAAACAGCAGAGGGAATCTTAATTTGATACCTCATCTCCAAAAGACAGCACCTTCGAAAGTGCTTAACACCCTCAGCAGTGCACAGGGGTGCCGAGTAATATTTGTTCCCTCATTTCTCTGGTTGAACTTGAGGCAGGAAGGGGCTGGGTTAATGAATTGTGCCCAATGCGTTAATCATTTCAGTAATAAAGCTAAATGTGGGCGAAAGCTGACCAAAGGACGTTTAATGCCACATTGATGTTTCATGTCTGTTGTCACTAATCAATTTCCAATGCACCGATAATATTGCCTTTGATAGTCGCCAACAGTACATAAAATTTTGTAGTTGGTCAGCCAGTTGGTAGTGAAACACAAAATTGTAACAGCAACCAAACAAAAATGCAGAATGTTTTTTTTACAACTGAGATTACAGTATTGAATGATGAACAGGCAGCTATTAAAGCTACATCAATCCATGACACTGTGTTCAAGAAATATCTGCCTAGAAATTGGATTTCATTAATACTTGAGTATTGAGGTTCCCTTAATGTCAATTTAGGCATTACCAAAACTATTATGAAATTCATTCTTTAAGAAATAATTATTGTCTGCCATTTAGCAGTGGCGGTATGCAACCTGTGCAGTTGTTTGCAGAGCTCCCAGCTGCAAGGTCGTTCTGACATTGCCTGTCAGGAAGTAGATCAGCCCTGTTAAAGTCCACTCTCCACAGAACTTGACAGGCTGCCTTGGCACTGAGGGAAGGTGGAGGGCAAATGACACCCTAACCTCACAGAGACCCCACCCATACTGTGGAGCAGTGTGATTGCCCTCTTGTGCTGCTCGTGGCCCAAGGCCAGAACGGGAATCGTCAATGCCAAGGATAGGATCATCTGGCACTGAGCTGAACAGTGCAGTGACACTACCTCTGGTGAAAAGATTAAAGCAAAATGAATGTGGCAGAGTTGATGCCTATAAAAACTATGACCCAGTGTGGAACTTTTAATTCGAGTCTTCTTCCTGACCTGCTGCCTTGTTTTCTTCCTTGTTGAGTGAAAAATGAAAGTTGCGGGCTGTGACCTTTTGATTCAATTTCAACCAGAAAGAAAGTAACCAGCATCCTGTATATTGACAATGTCATCAGACACATCACAAAACAGTGGAGGAGTGACTGCCAAAGTAATGTGAATTATGGAGACACAAGAGATTGCAGATGCTGGAGTCTGCAGCAACAAACAATCTGCTGGAGGAACTCAGCAGGTCGAGCAGCATCTGTGGGAGGGAAGGGATTGTCACCGTTTCAGGTCGAAACCCCACATCAGGACAGAATTCAGACAGCATTCATAATGTGAATTATGCTTGGAAGTGCATAATGGGTTGGACTTCAACAAGAAGTAGATAAGAGCCAGGCATGGTAGTGTAGCAGTTAGCATAACGCTTTCCAGTGCCAGCGACCTGGGTTCAATTCCCGCTGCTGTCTGTAAGGAATTTGTACATTCTCCCTGTGTCTGTGTGGGTTTCCTCCGGGTGCTCCAGTTTCCGCCCACGTTCCAGACACACAGGTTAGGAAGTTGTGGGCATGCTGTGTTGGCACTGGCAACACTTGTGGGCTGCCCCCAAAATATTCCACGCAAAAAAGATGCATTGCACTGTGTGTTTTGATGTACATGTGACCAATAAAGAAATCTTAAATCTTAAAACATGTGCAAAATGATTTTTACACCCCAAAATGTCAAAAAGGATCCAACTTCAGGGTTCCAGAGTCAATCACACAATTCATTTCATCCCACTTAATCACTGGAAGCAAAATGAAGAAGGCCAGTATCCCGAGGACTGCAAAGGTGGAAGCATAGAAGGAGAAGAAAAGTCTCAAGATTAGGCAGCCAACATCATTGTCAATGGTGGACCGAGGGGACTGGGGTTAAAGATGGAGAATTGCTTGGTTGTCAACATTTATTCCCTAAACATGAAGCTGAATTACTTAAAATATCCCAGAAAGACAAAGTTCACAGAAAAGTGTCAAGTAAAGTGGCACTGAGTTCCTCCAGCATTTTGTGTGTGTTGCTCCAAATAAAAACCCATAGAGACGATCCTGAAAGCTTTCAACGATCAGGGTTGGAAGTGGATCAGTTGTCAGACCAGGCAGTCAAAAGCCCTCAGACCACACTGTTTCTTCCGGGTAAGTCCTGGGACGTAATCTTCCTCTGGGTGTCAACCTGATGCAGGGCAGGGCATATCCTCCCTCAACACCAGCAGCCAGCTACGCTCACAGAATGCCTCGGACAGCCAGTGTAGCCCCATCCCAGGCTGGCAAGACTATCAATGAAATTAAATGTTTGTGAATGCCTTTGATAGCTTCAATAGAAAAGAGAAAACTAGTTGAAGCGGAACATTTTGAATTGCAGTCCATTTGATTTTAATGCTTTGGAAACCATCAGTCAGATCTGTAAAAGAACAATACAAGTAGGGTCATACAGCACAAAAACAGGTCCTTCAGACCAACTCCTCCATGCCAACCAAGGTGCCCAGTCAAGCTAGTCCCATTTCCCCGTGTTTGGCCCATATCCCTCTAAACCTTCCCTATCTACGTACTTGTCCAAATGTCTTTTAAATGTCGTTATTGAACTTGCCTCAACTACTTTCTCTGGCAGCTCGTTCCACATCAGCACCACCCTCTGCCTGAAGAAGTTGCCCCTCAGGTCCCTTTTAAATCTTTCTCCTCTCACCTTAAACCAATGCCCTCTAGTTTTTGGTTCCCATTCCTTGAGTGCAATCACCCTATCTATGCCCCTCAGGATTTTATACACCTTTATAGGGTCACCCCTCAGTCTCCTATGTTCCAGTCCTAGCCTGCCCAACTTCTCCCTATAACTCAGACCCTTGAGTTCTTTGCACTCTTTCCAGCTTGATGTTGCTTTTCCTATAACAGGGTGACTAAAACTGTGCACAATACTCCAAGTGCGGCTTCACCAACTTGTACAACTACAACATTTAAAAAAAAATCACTTACAGTTTTGCAAGTTTTGTGTGGTATAAGGAAAATTAATCCAGGTAAAATTCGTGAAACAGGAAACAGTTCATTGTGTCTGGACATCACATTCATTTACATATAATTAAACCTAAAAACAAGAGAGCTGATACATCATCAGAAAGGTTGAGAGCAGGAACACACCTGGTTGCTACAGGGCGCAAGACTTGGGATGTAGCTGATGACCATTACTATCAATACGTACCACTTCTGAGCCATTCATATAAGAATTGTCACAAGATCAAAATGAAAACATCCAAAATGAAATAGATACTAAATGTTTGGTCAAAAGAGTGGACTTAAAGGATAAACTCGTTTTCATTCTGTAGAAACTTCTTTGTAGAAGCTGGGTACTGATTTGTCTCCGTGATTGCTTCTCCAATATAAATCATTCCTTCCAATTCAGTGGACAATGGATAAGCTGGGATACAAATCCAAATTATTTTTGTGACCAGAATAAAATATTGCAGATGCTTGACATCAGAAATCAAAACAACGGATGCAGGAAATACTCAGAAGGTCAAGCAACATCTGTAGAGAGAGAGAAAAGGGTTCGTATTTCAGATCAACGGCTGTTCATTGGAACGTTATTTATCCTTATTTCTCTACAGATGGTGTGTGACCCACTAAATCTTTCCAGCATTCTGTGTATTTATTCTTCTGCTGTAAGACACACTGTTTCATACAAAAGTTCTTTTGCTGATTAAACCCAATGAATTTTACATTCCAAATTTAGTCCAATTTCTAGGTTACAGAGCCAATCACACAATTTATCTCATCTAATTTAAGTACTGGAAGCAAAATGAATAAGTACAGGCACCTGAAAGCTGCCTGAAAAAAAACAATTAAACCAAATTGTTTAATTTTAAACTCAATCAAAAATGGATTTAAAAATCAGGATTTCACATGAATCCCATTAAAAAATCAAATTAAGAAACAATAGACATATCTTCCACTTGCCGCCAGTTCTGTTCGCCCTGTGTATTCCTGGGATGCAACCATCCCCTGGGTGCCAGTACACTAGTGTGATGCAGTGCCATACATGACCTCTCCCAACAGCAGCCGGCTATACTCACAGAGCAACTCCGACAGCTGGTGAAGCCCCACTTCCAGATTGTCAAATCTGTCAATGAAATTGAATTCCTTCAACATGTTAAAAAAATTAAAATTGTTAAAGTAATTTTAAAAAGTTAGAAGACTAAAAACATACAAAATTAATTCAAAACAGTTAATATAACAAATATATTGATAATGTTCAGCTTTCAGAATGGGAGCACTGTACATGTGCCAGATTTAACTTGGGGTGGGTTTCAGAGGACAGGTTTTCCAGTCTAAGTACTGAGAAATCTGTGGATCTTGGTGTTGCCCTAGCACACTCAACGAGGAATCCACCGGAGCAGCACAAGTGCTCTGTTGAAAGGAAAGCATCACCTCAGG
>JAUZTB010000068.1:30805587-30815658 GCA_034780895.1 Rhynchobatus australiae
GACGATGAAAGGAACCTTGTTCACAAGTCAACGAAATCTAATGCGGAGTTGCAGCAAACAGTTACAAAGGCAAATGGTATGTTGGCCTCTATTGTTAGTGAGTACAAAAGTAAAAATGTCTTGCAACGATTATGTAGGGTCATGGTAAGAGCATATCTGGAGTATTGTGTCTAAGTTTGGTCTTATCTGTAAAGGATATATTTTCCAGAGAGGGAGTGCAATGAAAATTCACCAGGCTGGTACCTAATTTAGCAGGTCCATCATGAGCAGAGAGATTGAGTAGGCTAGCCTTTTATTCTTAATCGTTGAGAAGAATAAGAGGTGAACTTATTGGAATGTAAAAAAGAAACTTACAGGCTAACAATAAAATAGGGGGAGAATGTTTCTTCTGATTGAGGAGATCAGAGCTAGGAGGAACAGTTTCAAAATACGGGATAGGAATTTTAGGATGAAAATGGGGAGAAATCTTTGAAATTCTCTCCCCAAGACTCAATGATTGAATTCATTTAAAAGTAAGATTGATAGCTTTTGGATATTAGAGGAATCAGGGGAAATGGGGATAAGGCAGGAAAATGACAAGATGAAAGATCACGCATGATCCTGGTGAATGGTGGAGTAGGCTTGAGGAACTTGATAGCTACTCCTGCTTCTGGTTCTTATGTGGCTTTTTCTAATATCTTCCACTATCTTCAACTTTTCTTGTTAGCTTGTTAACTTTTCTTGGATCACATTTCTGTTGGTTTTTGTGTATTAAAGCTATATACTGTATATTTGTTATAAGCTGTGGAAGAATTATTTAAAACATTACCTATTGTTCACTTGAAATGTTAACCATTGCCTTTTTAAATGTAATTTGCCAATCTAGCATACCCAATGCATGCCTCAAGCATTCATAAATATAGCAGATTCCCCTCCCTGGAGAACATTAGCAAAATATATAATAATATATAACGACAATCATATGGCTTCATTGTTACCATTACTAAGACTAGCTTTTATATATTAAAAAATTCAAGATCCATTTAATGTCCAGTTTCCACAGCAGGATGTCAACTCATGACTCTCAATCAATAGTCCAGAACTTCAGCTCTCAGCCCAACAACTTAAACACTACACAATCATAACCCCTTAGTTAAACACTCATATAAATCCTTACAAATGATTAATTATCAAACTGTCACTCCACCCACACCTTATCCTCTTTTACTCCATATCCCACCCTGACCACACCATAACTTTTTACCTTCTCCATCGCAGACAAGTGTCCACAGTTAGGATAATGAGACCGTTACCCAATGTCCATCATTTTCTTCACTACAAGAACAGAAAGTTGACAGAAGGCTGCCTGCGTGGGAGAGGAGCTCGCACAAGATCAGTTGATCCCAGGTTAGAAGAGGCCATTCTGCCCTTTCTGGACAGAGGCCTCAGCACACCACAATCAGAATCGGTACAAAATATGCCAGGTATTGTTATTAATACATCTCTCTTCATTACTGATGCAGGGACTTTCTCTCCCCTTAAATGGTAATGTCACTTCAGAGCAGTTGTCCCCATTGGAGAGTGAGGTGCATTCTTTTGAGACTGCAGATGCTGCTCAGCCTGCTGAGTTCCTCGAGCATTTAGTTTTTTACTCTCATTACTAATGCTGCTGCATTACCATAATGGTGACATGGAGCAGCTTGCAAGTGCAACTCAGAGACTCTAGCTGCAACATATGTGTAGGGTGATACACTGAGAACTTCTGTGTTGCCTTCTTGCATAAGCTGCGAACCTCATGTGTGGGCTCACTAGAGGACCATGGTTTGGATGGTATCATGTCAAGACTAATGTAAAGGCACAATGAGATACTTAGCACATTATGAGGCCTGCCTGGATGACAAGTGTTGTAGAGGAGTCCACCTCACTGCTCTTGTGTCTAAAGTCTGAAGTTCACTGGAGGTCATGTGCACTTCTTTGCAAGGGCTTGGCTACAATCCTGTCATATCTCCTGGTCCAGATAACAGCTGCTGTGGAGGCACAGTCAGAGCCCCACAAACTCTTTCCACAATTGCACAGTCTCACTCAATCCAGCTAAGGACCTGGTGTCTGTCATGTGGAGTAGCATGAAGCTCTAAACTAACAACAGAATGCTATTGGGAGATGCTTGATGCCCTCACTGGAGCAGAGATGTCACTCAAGAGCAGTTGTCTCCATTGAAGAGTTAGGTGCCATTTCTGAGGAGAGTAGAGACAAAAGAGACTGTAGATGCTGGAATTAGGAGCAACACACAAGGTGATGGAGGAACTTTGTGGTCAGGCAGCATCTATGGAGGGAAAAGGACAGTCAATGTTTCAAATTGAGACCCAAAATGTCAACTGTCCATCTCCCTTCAGAGATGCTGCCTGACCCGTTGAGTTCCTCCAGCATCTTGTGTGTCGTGCCTTTCTTAAGCAGTTTGCTGATTTCAATGGACATCGGGATATGTATAACACTCCCTGCATCAGAATACATATCCAGGTCTCATTTAAATTAGGGCGGCAGTAACTTTGTGTCATTGCATCACTGGCAACAATTTCCTGAATCTAGGATTCAGGGATGCAAAATGAAGTTCTCTTCCTTACTTCTGTAAGGCTAAGAGAAGCTCTACTCCTCTTCATGAATCCAGAAATTTCCCTTCATGGGAGCAGTCTTTAGCCTTGCCCTTTAAAGAGCACCAATGAGGCTACATTAGGGTACATGAGTGTTGCCATAATGCAGCAGGACTAGTACTGGTTGCACTCACAACTACTCTGTTCCAGGAAATGGTCTTGAAATGGACATTAGCCTCAAATACATAATAAAAGGCCGACATCAGTTTCAGGTATGAATGTGGGGCCTTTGTACTGCAGCCTCTACTCATACTGCAGATGGTGCTCCTTTATTGGGCCATATGGAACATTTAAGTGGCATTGCCCGTAAAATGGGGCCAGTATAAGTAAATATCTTTAGATGATTTTATGATTGTGTATACCTTTGTGAAGGTGATGGTGCAAAGGTCACTGTTATAGTTTTGGCATGAGACTTCATGTTGGTTCAGTATTGCAATGTTAATTGCTGTTCCACTGGCCCATTGAGTAAGCAGCAAACAAGCTAAAATGATCAGATATCACAGATGGAAATGTTCTTGAATCTGCCATAATCCAATAGTTAGTGGTCTTTCCACAATCTTGCTGTGTACAAAGGCCAGATAGGATGGTGAAAACTGAACCTGATAGTAACTAGACCTCATGGTCTACAAGTTTGCAGGTGATACCACCGTAGTAGGCTGTATCTCAAATAACGATGAGGTGGGGTACAGGAAGGAGATAGAGAGCTTAGTGACATGGTGTCATGACAACCTTTCCCTCAATGTCAACAAAACAAAAGACCTGGAAAGGGGGTGGTGTACATGCACCTGTCTACATCAGCAGTGCTGAGGTTGAGAGAGTTGAGAGCTTCAGGTTCCTAGGAGTGAACATCACCAATAGTCTGTCCTGGTCCAATCACGTAGACACCATGGCCAAGAAAGCTCACCAGTGCCTCTGCTTCCTCAAGACGCTAAAGAAATTCGGCATGTCCCCTTTGACTCTCACCAACTTTTATTGATGCACCATAGAAAGCATCCTACTTGGATAAAATACAGCTTTGTATGGTGACTGCTTTGCCCAGGACTGCAAGAAACTGCAGAAAGTTGTGGACACAGCTCAGTCCATCATGAAAACCAGCCTCCCTCCATGGACTTGGTGAAGCAGCCAGCATAATCAAGGACCCCACCCACCTGGGTCATTCTCTCTTCTCTCCTCTTCCATCAGGCACCAGGCTCAAGGACAGCTTCTATCCCACTGTGATAAGACTATTGAACGGTTCTCTTATACAATGAGATGGACTCTTGACCTCACAATCTACCTTGTTATGACCTTGCACCTTACTGTCTACCTGCAATGCATTTCCCTGTAACTGTGACACTTTACTCTGTATTCTGTTATTGTTTTTACCCAGTACTACCTCAGTATACTGTGTAATGAATTGATCTGTACGAACGGTATGCAAGACAAGTTTTTCACTATACCTCAGTACAAGTGACAATATTAAACCAATTCTCCTGTGTTTATACCTTGTACCCCTTACAATAAAGACCAACATTCCATTAGCCTTCTAAATTGCTTGCCATCTTTGCATGATAACCTTTTGTGTTTCATGCACCAGGCCCCTGGATCTCTTTGAATTGCAGCACTCTGTACTCTCACTCCACTTAAATAATAATTTGCTTTTTCACTGAGGTACTTCTCAGGAGTGTTGGCCAATATAATTTAACACCAAGCCGCATAGGGAGCTAATAGCAGGAGCATCCAAAAGCCTGGTCAAGTGTAGAGTTTAATGGTTTCTCAGAGAAAGAGAGAGAAGAGGAGAGGTTTAGAGAGATCATATCAGAGTTTAACGTCCAGGCAACTGGAAGCCATGGTGATGTGAAGTAAATCAGGGCTAAAGAGGGCAAGGATTGGTACAATGAACGTGCAAACTAAACACATCATGGTGTTTCTTGGTTTACAGCCATGATGGGTGAGCTGTCTTTCAGATAGAGTGGGATGAGTTGAGTGATGTTGAACATAGAAATAACTACTGTAATAGATTTAAAGCTGATTTTTTTTATCTTTCCAGTGATGCAAGCATCATCAATAAATCTAAAAGAAAACTTGTCACAGAAGTTTGGCTAATTTCTTTTGCAGTGTGTCATCTAACTCTTATTACAGAGAGGAAAAAACATAATTTTCTCTTGTATCTCCTTGCATCACTATCTAACTCAGGAGGTTCTGATGTTTGGGTCGAAAATCATCTCAGAATTGAACACTATGTGGTTCGGCCTCATGTGGGAGGGAGAGGGATGGAGCCCTGGCAGGGAATGGAATTTGTGGTAATGGCTGAAGACTAAAATGTCAGTCTTCTCGCTGTTTAATTGGAGCAAGCGTCTCTCATGCTGGATGTTGAACAAGCAATGTACCTTATCAGAAATAGTGGCGGGATCAAGAAATGTGCAGTTAAATAGAGCTGACTTGTCAGTTTATGTAGAGGAGATGTCATATCTTCAGGTAATGTTAATGAAAGGAAGTATGCAGTTTGTGAAGTAGAAGGGCTGAAAGATGGCACCTTCGGGACTTCAGAGGTAATGATGCAGCTGCAGGTGGAGAAACAACTGTTGGTGATTTATTGACTGCTGCTAGTTGGATGGGAATGGTGTGGGCACATGTGGAAGCGTTCAGGTGTATAACAAAGCAAAGGCTTTAATGGTAGATGGTGAACTGAGATAAAGGCTGCAGGCGGGTTGAGACAAATAAAGAAGGATAGTTCACCACCACTGAAGGTTTTTACCATGCCATTTCAGTACTGTGTCACGTGGGAACCTTATAAGAGAGATTCAAACATCCAGTACAAATGAAGTTCATTCAGCCCATTAGGCATTAAATCCTATTTCACAGAGTCATAGAGCACAGAAACAGGCCCTTCAGCCCAAATGGTCCATGCCAACCAATACTCCCATCTAAGCTAGTCCCATTTGCCCACGTTTAGCCCATATCCCTCTAAATATTTCATATCCATGTACCTGTCCATGTACCTTTCAAATGTTGTTAATGTATTTGCCTCAACCACTTCCTCTGGGAGCTCATTACATACACTGACCACCCTCTGGGTGAAAAAGTTGCCCCTCAGGTTCTTACTAAACTCTCCTCTCTCAGCTATACCCTCTAGTTCTTGATTTCCCAACCCTGGGAGAAAGACTGTGTGCATTCACCCTATCTATGACCCTCATGATTTTATACACCTCTATAAGATCATCCCTCATTCTCCAACGTTCCAATGAGAAAAGTCCCGATCTGCTCAACCTCTCTCCATAACTCAGTCCCTCAAGTCCCGTCAACATCCTCATAAATCTCCTCTGCATTCTTTCCAGCTTTAATGGCGTCGTTCTTATAGCAGGTGACCAAAACTGAACACTGCTAGGGAATTGTCAGATATGGGACACCTTTTAGGGGGTTACAGAATAAGGATAGAAAGTATTTATACAAACAAAAACCTACATCTTCAAAAACAAGCCTGTTGAAATGTAAAGTACAAGCAATAATCAGTTTTGAAATTAAAAGATGTCTTCTACAGAGCACAGGCCGCTGGCCCACAGCAGGGAGCTGGCTGCTGAAGGTACGGTTTGTAAAGTGATGTGGCCTTGAGACGTTCTCATCTACATCAGCCAAACATAAGACAATGGGCTATGCTAATTGACCTACATCAAACAAGGCACCTTCAACTAAGTTATTTTGCATGCTTCTTCCAGAGATCAAGGAGGGCTGAGAGGCCAGACTAATTCTGGTCACTTAAGATATTAAGATATTTATTTATTAGTCACATGTACATCAAAGCACACAGTGAAATGAGTCTTTTTACGTTACTGAAAATGTGCTGGGGGCAGCCCACAAGTGTCGCCACTCTTCTGGCGCCAACATAGCGTGCCCACAACTCTGAACCCGTACGTCTTTGGAATGAGGGAGGAAACTGGTGCACCCGGAGGAAACCCACGCAGATGCGGGGAGAACGTACAAACTCCTTACAGGCAGTGGCAGGAATTGAACCCAGGTCACTGACACTGTAATATTGTTACGCTACCCACTATACCATTGGGCCACCACAACGGTCAGAGGCATATTTGCTCTATAAAGAACTGGGATACTTGTGTACTCAGACAGTCAGCCCTCACAACATTAATTTTGGGCATCTGGCTCTCTGTCCTCAGTAGCTTTTAGACCTTCCGTGTGAATTAGTTTGTCCCAACAAAGGTGTTTGAACCTTCAGACGTGTCTTATCAATTACAATGTGCTTCCACTGTAAATATGTACTTCAACGGAACCATATGCCAGACACAAAATATTGAAGTTAACAATATAATTGTAGTTATTGGAATTGTATTGAATCTACTGTTACCATTGTCCTTAAGAGCATAAAATCTTGATGTACTTCAAGTTTGGGAGACTCTGCTGAGAGGGCCTCCAAGAGTATGTTCGCCTGTCATGATGAATAAAGACTTTCACATCCATCAGTGTCTCCAGTGACTTAGTCACAATCACAACAAACACAATATTCCAAATGCAGCCTCACCAATGTCTTGTACAACTGCAACATAACATCCCACTTCTATACTCGTTACCCTGACTGACTGACGAGGGCCAGCAGGCCAAAAGCCTTCTTCACCGCCCTGTCTACCTGCACCACCACTTTCAGGGAATCATGTCCTTGTACTCCTACGTCCCTCTGTTCTACAACACTCCACAGGAGTGCTTCCTGCTTTTTCTCCGCAGCACTCCAGATTTTCCTTTTTAAGCACTAATGTAGTTCACTTTGTGGAGTTAGTATTGAAACTGTTCCTGTCGCCCTGTCAGATAGTGATGCCCAGGTTCCAGAACCCACAGCATGGAGGAAATTCTCCCTATCTTCTCTCTGCCAATGATCATGAATCTGTCCCATCTGGTTACTGCTTCCCCGACCACCGGACACTGTTCCTCTCTACTTCCCGTCACTTTTTGTGCCTCCATTAACCTCCTCTTGGCCTTCTCTGTTTCAATCCCAGCTTCTGCAGTTGTCCCACATAACTGAAGTTCCTCATCCATGATACCATTCTGGTGGATGTCCTGTGGTCTCTTTCCAAAACCTTGACACTCTTGTACCCAGGACTACACAGAGAGTTCTGATTAAAGCCTAACCAGTAATGTATGAATGTTGACGATGATTTCCTTGCTATAACGCTCTAAGTCTTTCCTTCTGATCCTGTTGGTATTCCACTTTGTGGTCATACCTCCAATGGACATCACTCCCCTTCTCCCCATTCCTTCCTGTTTAAGGTGCTCCAGTTGTCTAATAATCCCACCCAAACCAACACTGGAAAACATTACTGCCTTAATTCCCCTTGGCCATTTTCTCCAATTTAATGGGGTTCACAGAACCCACAACCTCTTGTTTACACACACTAATGGTTAAATAAAAATACTTATACTTCTAGAGCAACTTTACAGTCACATGATTTCTTTAAGACAGTTGATGGTCTTTGAAACAACTTTTACTGTAGCAGCCTCTTTGCACAAAGCAAGAGTCCCTGGACATTAATGCAATAATGGGTGGTTGATTTATCTTTACATGTTTGTTCAATGGTAGGCTTAGGGAAAGAATACTGAGCTGAAGTCCTTCGCTTGTCTTCAACATTTCACTATGGCCTCTTTCACTACAAAGCAGTACATCTAACAGTGCAGCACACAATAAACCGAGATTACAACTGTCTGTGGCGGTACTTGAATCCACAACCTTCTGGATCAGAAACAAAAACTATCATAGAGCTACAGCTCCCATAGCCCAATAGGCCTAATGCAAAGCTCAAGTTCTTTAATTCTCAAGAATGATCCCAGGAATGAAAGGTTTAACCTATGAGGACTGTTTGATGTCTCTGGGCCTGAACTTGATGAGGTTCAGAAGGATGAGGGGGGATCTCATTGAAACCTACCAGATAATGAAAGACCTGGACAGAGCGGATGTGGAGAAAATGTTTCCATCAGTAGGAGGGTCTAGGATCCAAGGGCACACCCTCAGAATAAAGGGACATCCCTTTAAAACTGAGATGAGGAAGAATTTCTTCAGCCAGAGTGCGTTAATCTGTGGAATTCATTGCCACAGAGGGCTGTGAAGTCCACGTCATTGGGTGTATTTAAGCCAAGGATTGATAGGTTCTTGATTGGTAAGGGGCTTAAGGATTATGGAGAGAAGTCAGGAGAATGGGGTTAAAATAAATCAGCCATCATTGAAGAGCAGAGCAGACTCGATGGGCTGAATGGTCTAATTTTGTTCCTATATCTTGTGGTCTTATGGTTTAATTCACCATTCCCACCCAGGCACTGTTCCTGGCTCGTATTCAACGTTATCAAAGTGGGTTTCAAAGACGGATTCAAGCTATGGTCGGAAAGCCTAACCTTATGATTCTCACAGGAAGAGGCATCCCCATGTGTAGTGCACCTCTGCATTCTGCTTCCTTGCAACCAGGAGACAATCTGGTGCAAGGTAATCTCTTCAGGTGCTGACATGACTGATTTTTCAGCATTGCATGGTTGCAGACAAGAGCTAACAGTCGCCAAGCCAATTCCATGTCAAAGCTACCACATCTGCTCAGGAATATTTTAAAATTTATTGACACCAGGCTTATTTTCATCAAGAGCAACACACAAAAAGCTCAAGGTACTCAGCGAGTCAGGCAGCACCTATGGAGGGAAATGGACAGTTGACTTTTTGGATCAAGACCCAAGAACAACTTGCCATGATAGACTTTTCAAAATACTGTAATAAGCAAATGAAGCAACATGTAATTGAGGAGTGATGGTGGGGTAGCAGTTAAATTAACACCCAAGTAATTCAGAGACCTCAACAAAGATCTGAGTTCAAATCCCACCATGTCAGCTGTGGAATTTAATTAGAGTTAGTATTCTGGAATTTTTTTTAAAAAGACAACTAGTCATTGGTAATGAGAATCACTAAATCGACATCTACATGAGATGCTGCCTCAAGAAGGCAACATCGATCATCAAAGATCCCCACCATCTGGGCCGTGCCATCTTCTCACAGCTGCCATAGGCAGGAGGTACAGAAGCCTGAAGTCCCACACCACAGTATGATCACTTTGACCACTTTGCACCACAATGGACTTTTTTTTTGTTCAAATTGTGTTCTTTCTTGCATAATTTATGTTTAGTTAATGTTTTTCTTATTAATGTTGCTCCTGCGAGTAGGTTTTTCATTACACCTGTGCATACACGTAATTGTGCATGTGACAATGAACTTGACTGCGACTTTGACTTCGATTGTCATAAAAACTTGAGACTCAAGAGACTGCAGATGCTGGAATCTGGAACCAAAAACAAACTGCTGGAGGAACTCAGTGGGTTGAGCAGCATCTGTTGGGGTTGGTGGTGGGGGTAAGAAACAGTCAATGGTTTGGGTTGAGGCCCTGAATCAATGATTCCCATCCACTATGGAGCTGCTGCTTGAGCTGCT
>JAUZTB010000068.1:31188581-31200071 GCA_034780895.1 Rhynchobatus australiae
CTTAATACTCTTGTCTAATGCCACAGCTCTAGTTGTCTGGGTTGGTTAGACAGGTGGGCCTTCATGTCTGCAGTGACCAAGACCACTCTGAAGTCACCAAAGATCCAATAATTTTCATAAATTACCAGTGACTTCAGGTCAAATCCAGGAAGATTTCATGTATGCTAATGCTGTACTAATGATCGCTGTCACTATCACCGTTCCCCTTTTTTTCATTGTCTTTGTTCTTAGTGGAAACCATGTAATCCGTAATTATATCTCCCAGCTTGTCATGAGCTACTACTTCACACCTTCTGAGCTGTTCTTTCTTATACTGCATCCATTAGTGCACTGAATTTTGAATTGTCCTGCTCTTAAACTTGATATGTTTAATATGACTCCTTGGTTTTCATTTCCCTTTCTTTCATTAGTTATTTTGCTGTTTTTTTTTCCTGGTGAACCTAAGTATTAACATATCCATTAATGCAACTAATGACCCAAACAATTTGACTCTACTTTTATTTATCACTGATCTTCTCCCATCTCTATTAGGTTATTTATCTTCTCAGTTTAGGCTTTGAACCAGCCCAGGTCAGGATGCTCATCCCACCAGTGATAACATAAGAAAGAGGAGGAGTAATCCATTACAGCTCTCATGCCTGATTCACCATTTAACAAGATTATGGCTGATCTACTACTCCACCATCACATTCCTGCACTAACCCTACATCTTTTAATTCTCTTAATTTCTAAAAAAATTATCAATTCTGGGTCTAGAATATACACTGCAACTAAACCTCCACAGCACTCTTGGCTTGCAAATTCCAAAGGTTCACCCCCATCCTCAATGAAGAAATTTCTTCTCATCTGTCTAAAGTGACTAACTTCTTAATTTGAGAGTGTGATTCCTGTTTCTAGACACCCCAGCCACATAAAACATCATCTCGACTTCTACCACGTCAAACCCTGTAAGAATTTTCTATGTTTCAATGGACTCACTTCTCACTTTTCTAATTTCCAAGAAGTACAGGGCCAGTCTGCACAATCTCTACTCATACAACAAACATATCACCCTAGGAATCAATCTGGCATGCCTTCACTGTACATATCCAGAAGGAAGGGAGACAACATTAATACCTAATATTCCAGACAGTGTCTCACCAGGGCTGTATATAATTGGAACAGGGCATCTCTACTCTTGAACTCAAACTCACTTTCAATTAAAGACGGCATACAGTTTGCCTTCCTAATTACCTGCTGAACCTGCATCTCAGTGATTGTATGTAACAACGCCCAGGTCTTTCCGAACACCAATACCTTTCAATTTATAACATGGAATGAGTGCAGAAACGATTCACTTGAGTATTCTCATTTTCTTCTGTTTAGATCTGCTCTGAGTTGCCTCCAATTAGCTCATGTACTGAAAATGGGAATGCACGTGGTCTAGTTTTAGCTCCAAATAGTGCTCTTTACCTGGTCAATCTGTGTGAGGCTGCTGGAACTTTCTAAACACTTGTCGTACAAGTTGTAAGTGATGATGGGCTCAGGAAGAGCATCCAGGAGGAGCAACAATGCTTCACATATAGAATGGTTACTGCCAGCTGCAAATACATGTTAAGGAAAAAGATTGGAAGTTTCACATGGCTTACACTTGGAAAGTAAATTTGTCCATTTAAAAAATCCTTACAGAACAACATAGCATAATGTATTAAGGGGTCGCACTGGAATAATTCTGGATTTATACATGTACTAACACAGAGTGGAAGTGAGGTTGCTGTATCGAGGACTGCAGAGTGCCGCAGCTGCCTCACAGATCTATCGACATAGGTTCAACCCCAACGTCCGGTGATATCCTAGGGAGTTTGTACATTCTCGCTGTGACACTCTGGGGTTTCCTCCAGCTGCTCCAGTTTCCTCCCACATCCCAAAGCTGTCAGAGTCGGTGGGTTAATTGGTTGCTATAAACTGCCCCGACTGCATAGGTAAGTGGTAGAATATGGGAGAAGTTGATGGATGGGATGTGGATAGATCATTGGAAAAATTAGGGGGGGGGGCAACGGAATCGTTTTGTGAGTTGCCATAGACTCTATGAAATGAAATGGCCTCCTCCTAAGTCATAAGGAAATACATCATTTATCATGGTTTCATTTCTACAGCCTTTGGTGCGAAGAGGCTTGTTGGTATGTTTTGTCGTTCTCCTATGCAAAACATGTCTGCAATCTGTCAACCTTAACTTCTACTCCGGTGATATCATGGATAAATACTCCTACCTACAACCCTCCATCCTCATTTCCTCAT
Organism: Rhynchobatus australiae; assembly: GCA_034780895.1. NCBI lineage: Eukaryota > Metazoa > Chordata > Chondrichthyes > Rhinopristiformes > Rhynchobatidae > Rhynchobatus > Rhynchobatus australiae. The sequence continues at coordinate 31,190,859 of JAUZTB010000068.1, forward strand.
GGAAACGAATATGGTAACAATACCCATCCACAAGATACAACTCTACTCCTGCTCTGAATTATGGCTTATGTAATGCAACAGACATTGCTCCAGTGTGAAATCTTAAACTCTGGACTAGCATTTGTAAGCTTGCACCATTGATCCAGGGATAGGATTTCAAATCCCACTATGACAGCTGGAGAACTTAAACTCAAGAAATTAAATAAATAGTATCTTTAATGATGACCACAAACTACTAGCTCGTCAGAAAAATCTGTCAGGTGTGCTCATGTCTTTCAGGGTAAGAAATCTGTTTTCCTTACCCCATCTGATCCATATGAGATTCCAGATGGAGTAATGTGGTTGACCCTTAATTCCCTCCTCATTTCAGGACGATTTTGAGATTGGAAATTTAGGGAAAATGGTGGAACAGCTTCTCATGCTGCTGCCACAAAGCTCCGGAGACCCGAGTTCAATGTGGACTGGGGATGGGTTCTTCTGCACATTCTGCCCATGATTGTGTGGGTTTCCGCTGGGAGTTTTGATTTCCTGCCACATCCCAAAGACACACTGGTAGATTAATTTACAGTTGCTGGTTAATGTAGGGAAGTGGCGAAAAGAATCAAAAGTTAACTGATGGAAACGGCATAAGCCGCAGTCCCACAGGGAAAGAAGAAGATCGGGAATGGAACTGCTGGGAGCCAGCAGGAAACCAAGGCTGAATGGCCTCCTTCAGTGACATACGTAATAACTACGTAAAAAAAATGCCAGCATTGATATCCATATCCCACAAATGAATAAATAAATGCTTTTGTGCTTAATTGCTCTGGGGCTTTTTCAAAAGAAGCCAATCTAGATCAAAAGGAGTTAACGTCAGAGTTAGCCTGAGGAAGGATGTGTGTTAAACAATACTTGTCGACAAAGTATATACTGCACGGCAAACATTTAGAATGGAAGGTAATTCTAAGTATAGAGCTTGCATTTATTGTCTCCTAAACATTCCAGTGTCCTTCTCAACCTATTATTTATTTCTGAAACGTATGGTTAATGTCGGCAGAAAAAAAAACAATGCACATGCATATACTAATATAAATACACTCCTGAAGATACACAGGTGAAGGCGGGTACAGAGGACGGAAACCAAGGAGCTGCAATCTTTTCACAGAACCACAGAAGTTCAAAGAACAAAAGGAGGCCATTTGGTCCAAGTCTCCAGGCTCAAGCAATTCAACTGACATAAGAAATTACCGATGGTATGTGGGTACCTATTTAAAAATCACAGGTTGATGAAGCCCCAACTGTTGGAAAACATCTTACAATGAGCTTTCTTTCATAGGAACCCAAAGAGTGCAGCTAGGATTTTGATAATGTGTATAATGAAAGAGAATAATTTCCATAATTACTCTGTTTTCTGCTGCTCCAGTTTTACATCCTGCCCTGATGGTACGTAAAACATTGGCTACTCTTCAGTACTCAAAATGCAGTAATATCTGCCAGTCGTAAAACATGAATTACAAATTAGAAAAGGATACGGAGAAAATCTGGTATTCCAGTATCTAAACAATCTCTTATATCCTCAAATTCCGACTTCAGTCCTGGTTGCTGGAACAGATCCCCCTACAAACAATGATAGCATTTAATGCGTCAATAAAGACAGGATGAAAAATGAAGACCAGAAATCAAGACTGATAATTTGGAATTAATTGTTACTACAGTGAGCTTGTTTTCACAATGAGACCTGGAGTGAAGCATTGCGATGCAGGTGGTCAACCATAGTCCAGATTTCTTTTGGGATATCAAGTTGCACATCATTTGGAAGGCAGTCAGCATATTTGTTCTCCATTGCCCTTCTTTCCTACGGGGTAAACAAATTGCATTGTAAATCCAGTAATGCTGACATAAAGTGCATCTTTCATTATGTAAAAAAAAATGCTACTGTATATCTATGTACAAGAGGAGTTTCAATCCTAGAAAACTGTCCATATTGCAATTCCCCCCCCCATAGAATCCCATGTTATAAGTGGAGATGCATTCCTAGGGGAAGTCTTCTCTCAACTGCAGTGCCCTCATGGGTGTGCGGTCTACAGGCATGAGAATTCTGATCGCATTCTGGACAGAAGAGAAGCAGTTGTTGTTTTAACCAATTATGAATGGACGTTAAATTGTTGTACAAGTGGGGGGGAGGTTTTCTTTATTTCCAACTCGCATTTCTTGCCGTATGTGCAGATAATGTGTTTTTCTAGCGCGTAGGTTAATTTTGCTGTCTAGCAGTACTTTTTCAAGAGTTATTTATTGTTATCTGTTGTGAGTTATATCATTAACCTATCTCATCTATATTTGATATGTGTATATATATCTATTCCATCTACATATCAACAGTGTAAATCTCCATTCAAATGAAGCCTGGAAGAGGATGAGTGGAGACATGAGGCTGCCACCCTCCCCACCCTGCCCCCCACAGGTTCCATCTGCCCTTTTGCCCCCTGTCTCCTTATCTGTCTCACCATCCAGCCTTCAGCTGGTCTTTTTGCTCCAGATTACAGCATCTGCATGTGCTTGCTGGCTGGCCACAAGAGATTCTCATTGGAAACTAACAAGGCAATCTCTTAAGTGACCCCCGCTGTGAACCAGCAGCATCGAGAGAAAAGTATCTCGTAAGAACGCATCTCCACTTACAACGTGAGATTCAATTGGAAATAGGGTTCCACATTACAGAAAATTGTGATATGGACGGTTTTCTAGGAATGCAATCCTTCTGTAATGCAGGGGTCGGCTATATCAATAGTAGAGATTGCCTTGTCAGTTTCCATAGCAAATCTCTTAGCAGCCTTCCACTGTGAATTGGCAGCCTGTGATCATTGTCATAGTTCAGTTCTCTGCATATATTTTGTGTTTATTTTTTTCATGTAAATTCACTAACAGTGAACTTTTATTTCATATTTTTTGGTAATTTGTGAATTCTGTAAGAGCGAATTTCTATTACACAATCTGCCATACGTTGTATTTCACTTTTTCTTTCATTACTTCTAATATTCTAATTAAGTCCCTATTGACTTACTTCTTACAAATGGAGCCAGGTTACAAATTCTACATAATTTTGTTTTGGAGGTGGGAGAGTATGGTGGGACTATCAGAGGGAGAGGCAACTTAAGAGAAAGCAACTCTAACAGGAAGAATATATAAAGACAATATGAAGGCTGATATGCTTGACTGCAGTAAGAAATCTAACAATGATCTGGACTTTGCAGTAGGCAGTGCTGCAACAGCAGTTATTGCTGACTTTGAAGCAAGTTTCCGACAAAACTCAAGCAACCACTGTGCAACCACTCAAACACATAAAATTTCCTGCAACATGAAACATGACTGCACAAACCTCTGGTCATATCTGTGCTGTTCAACTGGAGCCATCAACTCTAAATCTCAAACTATATCCTTTCATATCCTTCCTTGCAATAGATACCCAATGCCTTTAGAAAGGTCCCATGGATTGACCAAATATACTCAAAATGCCACAGAATCTTTTGATAGATCCTAAATTGCACAAATTGGCAGCTATACAGGTATACTCGGTAAAGTACTTTATTGGATGTGAAGTGCTTTGGGATATCCTGAAGTCATGAACGGAGCTATATAAACTTTGAGGTCTTATTTCCTTCAATGTCCAATGCCACCTTTAACTTGGTTTCCAGCAACACAGAGCTAAATGAAGGTGGGGGCAGGGGGATGTAGCTTGCAAAGTTCTCACATATGCAAAGCAAAGGGTCTGATCACTAACACATTTCCAGAAGACAGGCCCCTTCACAGAATTGCAGTCGGTTCAGAAGCTGGATAGTTAGCACCCATCTTCCAGCATTAATTAGCTTTTACTTCCAAGTCCTGCAACATGATGCTGAGAATCGTGTCAAAAGTACAGCAATAAGGCTACTTGCTTTCAGAATCAACTGCAGGTTGAAACTCTCTGCTCTGGCATTCCGTGGTCCGGCATGTTTTGAATCTGGCACCATTAGTTTGCAGAGCAGTCACTGGGACAGCTGGATTAGCATTTTGTATTAACAAATGCTTTCCGTATTAGTAAAATTTGGGATAAAAAATAACATTTTGCTCTTACAGAATTTATATGAAAAAACCCTACACAATGTATAACGAAAACTGAACAAGTTTACCAAGTACAATGTTCTGCAGGTTGTCAGTTCACAGTGGGAAGCCACTTAAAGGGGGTGCAGAGTGAATTGGCAAGCCTAAAGGCTAGGGGTTCTCAGGGCATTTTCTGTGGTCCAGCATCGGTCAGGTCCCAGGAGCACCGGACTAGACAGTTTCAAGCTGCATCAAAATTAATCTACTATCAAAATAAATATCTGAAAATTAATTGCTCTTCTATTTTAAATCCTTCTGATGTTCTGTTTGAAATAATTAAGTTTTAAATGTAAAGAACAATTTATCTTTCTTATGATCTTGTGGATCATTTTCATTTAATTTACATGTTTCTTGAATTTCTATAAGTCAGTTTTTAATGTTAAAGTCATATTGTTGTCAACCAGTTCCAGGGATCAGTTTTTAAGCAAATTAGAAATCAAATTATAAACAGAGCAGATAAAGATCTGAGCATTTTCATTACTGAGACACAAAGATCAAATGTGACTGCCACATAACTCACTTTATCAGATGTGCTGCAAAAGATAGTTAGCAGCAGTTAGCTAAGTATTTAGCTGTTTCCCAGAACATTTATCAAAAATAAACAGCATTCAAGAATATAAGAACAGAAGTAGGAGTAGGCTATACAGCTCCTCAACCTGCTTTAACAAGATTATTAAAACGAACTGCTGGAGGAACTCAGCGGGTCAGGCAGCATCTGTACAGGGAAATGGACAGCCAACGATTCGGATGGAGACCCTTCATCTGGACATATGAAAGGTCTCACCTGAAAATGTTTACTGTCCATTTCCCTCCACAGATGATGCCCGACCCGCTAAGTTCCTCCACCATTTTGTTTTCCGCACCAGATTCCAGCATCTGCAGTCTCCTGTGTTTCCGTTAACAAGATCATTGTTGGCCCTGTATCTTGTCCACTTTCCCAACCAATCCATAAGTCATTTGATTCTATAGGTATTTGACCTTGCCCTTGATAGATGAGTACCTACAACATCCGAGGAAGACAATTCTAAAGATTTAAAGCTCTCTGCATAAAAAAATTTCTCCTCATCTGAAAAAGTCAATCTGTTAATCTGAAATTATGTGCCTGGGTCCAAGATCCTCTGTGCATCTATCCTGACAATTCCATTCAGAACCTTTTATTTCTTAATTAGATAGCTTCTCATTTATCTGAAATCCAGTGTGTATACACCAATCTGACTCCATCTATCTTTTTTAGGACTCATCTTCATAACCTGACTAGTGACTTCAAAGCAAGAATACTTTCTTTAAGTAAAGGACACTAACATTTCTCATTTCTTTCCAAATGAGATCTTACCAAAGCCACACACAATCTCAGCAAAACATCTTTACTTCAGTACTTCAACCACTTGCAGTAAAGGGCAACAAATAATGCCCAAGCATTTGCTGTACTGCATGTTTACTTCCTGCATCTCATCAACCTGCACACCAATATCCCTCTGTGCACCAATGTTTGCTAGTTTCTCCCTTTTAAAAATTATTTCATTTTTTCCAATTCTTCTGACTAAGGTACATAAACTTATATTTTCCTACTTTATATTCAATCTACTTTTTTTTGCCCACTCACTTAACTTGTTCAAATGGACACAGTGGTGGCATAAGCAAGACAAAATGAGAATGGGGAGTCGGGGAGTGAGGTGGTTTGCATGAACAGATAGGAAAATGGGCTGCTCCATTAATTATCCAGGAAAAGGAACTGTATAGAAGCTAACTATGGATGAGCAAGTGGATGTTTGTCCAGAACATTAAGCATATGTGCATATGACTTGCCAAATGCTGGAAAATTTAAATTCCTGCACACTCCCGTGCTTGGTAGACACTTTGCTTCTCTTCATAGCTTAGTTCCCTCCACATTTTCTTTGTTCAGAAAACATAGATATATTACTCCATCTTTTACATTAAGTCATTAACGTAAAAGACATTTGGACAAGTTCATGGATAGGAAAGGTTTAGAGGGACATAGGCCAAATGCAGGCAAATGGGACTAGCTCGGGAAGGCACATTGGTCAGCAAGGACAAGTTGGGCTGAAGAGCTGTTTTTGCGCTGTATAACTATGATGTATTCAACTAGTTCGTTTGACAACCTTAAAAATATTTTTCCAGACTTACTCTCTGCTTTCTGTCCTTTAACAAATCCTCTTTTGATTATCATGCATTACCCCCCTAATCCCGTGAGCCCTTATTTTATCTGACAAACTTTTAGGAGGGTATCTTATCAAATCCTTTTTGAAGATCCCAATTTTCTACATTCGTCACTTATCTACCCCTTCAGTCGCATCCTCAAAAATTGCTCTTGGAATGGAACTTACTGGGGAAGCTCATAGTTCCAATTGATTTGCTGGCATGTCTGCCTGTTGTAAATGTGAGGAAAATTGGAACTCCTGCATAAAAATAAAATAAGTTTGATTTTCTACATTCATTTATTCTAGTTATGGGATTTAGGTGTTTCAGGAAGGGTACGCATTAGTTGCCAATCCCTAGTTGTCCTCCAGAGGGTGGTACCTTCTTGAACCACTGTAGTTCTCCCACAGATGTGTCGGGGAAAGAATTAGATTCAGCAACGATGAAGGAATGGCATTATATTTCCAAGTTAGGATGATGAGGGATTTAGAGAGGTGCATGGTAACCCCATGTGACCATTGCCGTTGTCCTTCTTGCTGGCCCACATCATGCATTTATGAGCTGATGCCAGAGTAACCCAGGTGAATAAATGCAGTGCATTTGGTAGATGATACTCACTCCAGCTCCCTTACACCAATGGGGGATGAATTGATGGTGCAGGCTGATGGATGGGGTGGCAAGCAACTAGTTCTGGAAGGTGCCAGGTTTCTTGTGCTTTGTTGGAGCTGCACATCCAGGCAAGTGGAGACTACTCTGACTTTTACCTTGCAGACAGCTTTGGGGTATCAGAATGTGGGTCACTTGCTTCTCAGTCTCTGAACTGCTCAATATTTAGATGGTTCATCTAAATGAATTTCTAAACCATAGTTATCCTGGAATATTTATAGGAACTGACAACAGTATGCCAAGATCAGACAAGATCAGACTCTCTCTTGTTGGAGACAGTCATTACCTGGCACTTATATGGCATGAATGTTACTTGCCATTTACATGCCTGGATGTTGTCTAGGTCATACTGCTTGCAGGAATGAATTGCTTCATTTGCTGAAGAAATACAAGTGAAATTGAACATTGTGCAAACATCAGCAAACAGTTCCACTTTTGATCTTATGATGAAGAGGAGGCCGCTGATGAAGCAGCTGAAGATGTTTGCAATTTGCAGCTCAGAACTGTCAACCTTCTACAGCCTTATCTTATGGTTTGGATGATTAACCTCTAACCATCACAATCTTTGTGTGAGGTACTCTGCCCCTAAGCCCAATGATTTTCATTGCACCAGGGTTCCTTGTTAGCACACTCAGTTCAATGGTGCTTTGATGTCATGGGCCTCCAGCTGCTCCTCATCTCTGGAATGCAGCTCTTTGGTCCAGATTTGGACCATGGCTGTAACTGAGGTCTGCAGCTGAATAGTCCTGGTGAAACCCACAATGAGCATCCATGAGCAGGTTATTGGTCGGTGCCATTTCATAGCACCATCGACGGCACATTCCATCATATAGTGGCCATCTCCCCTCTACACTCTCACTTCTGACAGAGGGACTCAACCTGAAAAGCTGACCATCCCTTTGCCTCCACAGATGCCACCTGAGTTCTTCCAGCAGTTTGTTATGGCTCAGGATTTTTTTTGTGCCATTGAGACACAGGAGACTGCAGATACTGGAACCTGGAGCAACAATCTGCTGGAGGAACTCAGCGAGTTGAGCAGCATCTGTGGGAGGAGAGGAACTGTCGACGATTCAGGTCAAAACCCTGCATCAATTACATCCAAAATTCAGCAAAGCATTTTACAGCAGTAAATGCTAATAAATGCAGACCAAAGTGGCAGTCAGATTTTGAAATGGAAGCATTTGCAATTGATGGCGTGATAAATCAACAGGTTTTCCGTTTTGAATGCATCATCTTTTGCCAGGACACCAGCAGACTTTCCCTGCTCATCTTTCAATATTTTACACGCATCTCGACCGCAAGGCTGAAGGTTTCACCTAAAAGATGGGACCTCTGACACTGTAAATTCCCTCAGTACTGCACAGAAGATGTCAGCCAAGATTAGTGATCATATCCTGGAGTCAGTCCTGAAATTATAACTTTCTGCGACAGGGACAAGAAGGTTAGGGTTAATGTCAAAAATAAATGGAAGGACAAATTTATAATACTTCACAATTTTTGAAAGACAAGCCCTTTCAGTTGTTTTAGAGTTGCAGCAATTTGAGACATTAAGTTCATCTACTCACCAGTTCTTGTATTCTTTCAGGTAAGACATCGCGGATTGGTTCCTTCATGCAGCAAAGTGCATGCAACGAAGATCCGAAGCAGCTCGGGAGGTAATTCCCCGAAATGGCCAGAAAATAATCTTTTCCTCGTCGCAGATGCAAGATTAAAATATCTTCAATACAGTCCACTCCCATGTTTAATGAGAGGGCAGTAGTTTTATTCACATACACTTCCAACTCAATTTCTATTCTCTCCCCTAAAAAAGTAAACAAATCCTTTATTAAGCTGCTTCATTCACTTCACCAAATAAGCAATCTGATCATTGCAAAGAATATCTCCCAAATCTGAAACAGTAAAGTGTACACCTGTTCTATCTCGGAATGTTTTGAAGGTGCAAATTTTTACCAAAGTAACATTTATTAATGACTTGGACGAGGGGGTAGAAGGGTGGATTGGCAAGTTTGCAGACGACACAAAGGTCGGTGGTGTTGTGGATAGTGTGGAGGACTGTCGAAGATTGCCGAGGGATATTGATAGGATGCAGAGCTGGACTGAGAAGCGGCAGATGGAGTTCAACCCCGAAAAGTGTGAAGTGATATACTTTGGAAGGACAAACTCCAAGGTGGAGTACAAAGTTAATGGCAGGATTCTGGGCAGTGTGGAGGAGCAGAGGGATCTGGGAGTTCATATCCACAGATCCCTGAAAGTTGCCTCACAGGTGGATAGGGTAGT
>JAUZTB010000068.1:31360608-31371383 GCA_034780895.1 Rhynchobatus australiae
TCAGTGATGAGGCCGAGGGATTGGACTGAGCCTCAGTGATGAGGCCGAGGGATTGGACTGAGCCTCAGTGATGAGGCCGAGGGATTGGACTGAGCCTCAGTGATGAGGCAGAGGGACTGGGCTGAGTCTCACCGATGGTGTGGATGGAGCTTCCTGAATCTCAGCGATGAGGAGGAGGAATTCGTTTCAGCATTGAGGCGGAAGGATTTCCCTCAGCAATGAGGCAGAGTGATCTAAGTGATGAGGGATAAGAACCTTCCTATGTCTTAATGCTGAAGCAGAGAGACTGAGTTAATCTCAGTGATGAGGTGAGGGAATTGAACTGAAACTCGGGGATGAGGCGGAGGGAATGAACTCAGCGAGGGATTGAGCTGAGTGTTTGAGGGGGCAGAGGGACCTTCCAGAGTGTCAATGATGAGTGGAGGAATTTCCCTCAATGTTGAATTGGAGGCATTGAATTGAGTTTTACTGTGATTACTTTGATTAATTTTGTTCTTTCTTTATTAGTTTCCATTCCTCTGCTCATCTTCTGAAGATGTAGACTTGAGTTGGAGTTGCTCCCATGGGGACAAGATACATTCTGCCTAATGGACCAAGTGGCCGCAGTTCAGGAGGAGCCTTGGCAGTCATTTATCAGAGGGCAGTCCTTCCTGACCTTTTCCCCAATGTCTCCCTGCACCAGTGTTGCTGAAGAGAGATCAGGGACATTTTTCTGGCTGGTTCATTTTTCCTTCTCCAAAAGATGAAGCAATTTGTAGCATCCAGTGGCCTCTCATTTAACACAAACAACATAACATTGGTCATCACAGTCATCACAGATTGAATGTAATTCGCTGTCTAAACCACCTGATGCACCTCTATGTTAATGCAAATATTATCATATTTAACCTGGGAGCTTATGGTGACTGTGACTCATAGGAGAATAAATCCATCTTAGATGCAAGTGCAAACCCAGTGATAGAAAATCAGTAATCCTTTATGTATTCCGCTTTCATTTAAGATCACTTGATTTTCCTAAGGCTTCTGATAACTAGGACAATTCAGTCAGGAAGGAGTCAGAGAGCTGGGGTAATTTATCATAGTGGGCATTATATGTGCGTCTGCTGGGGGATGAAGTAACAAGGGCACAGAAGAAATGAAATGAAGGCCTTAAAAGCTTGTGATGGGTTAAATAGACGTGTACATCTTGGGGTTTTGATGAGAACCTGTGAGGAATTTTACATTATCAAATGTCAAGAGTTAGTAGCTGTGTCACTCTATATCTTTCCACAGGCGAGGTCACTTGTAATGGGGGCTGGGAGGTTTGGTGCAGTGGTAGCTGAGTAGTTGCTGGAAGAAGCTGAACAAAGCTTCCATGCCATGGATGGAAATGATTGGACTTTGACGATCAGGCATGGCATGAGAGGCTGAAGGAGCCTTAGGTGGGCTCCACATCTGTTGGCCAGCAGCTAGTTTCACTCAGCACACTGACTAACTGGTCGGCCTCTGACAGGAAGGTGGTTGAATCTCCTTAACATGTCCCTGTGGATTGTTTAATTTACAGGCCTTTTATTGTGCCCCGCCCCCCCCTTCTGCATTATGGAAGGAACTTACAGTAAACCTCATGGATTCCCCCCCTTACTGTTTCTAAGCAAACTTTTGTTCCTTCTTCCACAATGTTAAATAACTTAATGAAAGGGCATGAGGTACCCATTATAGTAATGATTGCTTTGATCACAATCTGCATTGACTTTCAAACTGGTACTTTAAAGGATCTAATATACAACTTTGTGCAAAAGGCATCTGCTATTTGACTGTAATTTCTTCTTAACACAGAAGCAGACACCTCAGTTGTCCTTTACATAGCACAATCCATAATAAAGTTCTTCTAATAAGCATTTTAAAGCAAGAAAAATCAATGCCACCAAACTTGTCACTGTTCAAGAAGTCTCCCAGTTTAAGGAAATTACAGTTAAACAGCTAAATATTTGCATAGAAAGTTACGCCTACAGCATGCATGCCTTCGTCAGCTGGGGCACTGAGTATAAAACTTGGCGAGTCATTGCAGTTGTATAAAACTTTAGTCGGGCCACACTCTGACTATTGTGTGCAGTTCTGGTCACCACACTGCAGGAAGGATGTAGAGGCTTTGGAGGGATGCAGAAGACGTTCACCAGGATATTGCCCAGATTGGAGTTTCCTAGCTGTAAGGAGAGGTTGGACAACCTTTGATTGTTTTCTCTGGAATGTCGGGGGCGGCGGGGGGGGGCGACCTGATAGGAGTATATCAAATTATGAAAGGCATAGATAGGGTAGAGTGTCAGAGTCTTTTTCCCAGAGTGGAAATGTCAAATATTAGAGGGCATAGGTTTAAAGTGAGAGGGGGAAAATTTAAAGGAGATGTGCGGAGTGCGGTAGGTGCCTGGAACGTGTTGCCAGGGGAGGTGGTAGAAGTGAATATGAGAGCAATGTTTAAGAGGCATTTAATAGACACAAGAACAGACGTGGAAACCAGGGAAATGGACCACGTACAGGCACATGGGATTATTTGGGTCGGCATTATGATTGGTACAGACATGGTTGGCCTCTTTCTATGCTGTACTGTTCTACGCTCTATGTTCTATTTTCAATGTACATTAAAGATTAATGGATGATCTTCATATTTGGTATGATAGATAAAGATAATTCTTTTCCTTATAGAAAACAAAAATCAGAAGAGGTTCACCATGACCCTCCACTATAACGTCAAAACCTAACCCAGTGTTGGTCTTAAAACTCTAAACCTTGGTTGGTTCTGGCTATCCCCACTCCTGCAGCTCTGCCAGAACTACCAGGAGTTGTGGGCAAAAGGTGATGAATGTCTCAATTTCTTCCAAAAGCTCATCATTAGTCTCTCCACTCCAGGGAGCAGGTAAAATATTTGGCAAAGTTGCCGGTGAAATCAAATAAGGAGAGATGGAATTTCACAGGGAGAATTGCAATGGGACAGCGGCTGGTTTGGGGATATCAGACTCATTGGACGGATGCCCACTGGCAGGCAAGCAGAAGGCAAAATGTCAGACCATTATTAATTAGCATCTGTTGAAAGAACGTAGATACTGATGGACCATTTATTCACAAAATTGATCATATTTTAGGATGCGTTCCAAGTCCATACAATTTCAAGGTCAAGCAGCATACTCTGGGTTATTCTTGGTTACGTACAATATACACAACTCAAGCAGAACAGATAGCAGATGGTGCATACAATGCAGTTATAGAAGTTGACACCCACACACTTGTGTGACCTATTTTACAAACGGCAGTAAAAAATCTCACGGCACAGAAAAAGGCCCTGCTGACCATCATACCCATCCATACTAATCTCGTTTACCAGCAGCCTTCTTTTCTTTGACAATTCAAGTGCTGGATTAGATATTGTTAAACGTTGTGAGAGTTTCTGCCTCCATCACCCCCTTGAAAAGTGAGTTCCAGAACTTCATGTCAAAAGCGTGCAAGATATATGTCTCTGTACATAACCTTTGGATCAAGCTCAAATACAGAAAAGATGGTTTTGCGCAATGTTGCATACAAAACCCACATTTATTGGAAAGGCCGTGGCGAGCCGCTAAAGGAGGGGACTTTTGATCTATTAATAATATTATTGGAGAGCAGACAAAACTCTGACCTATTACCCAGGAAACCCCTTAGTTCTACGGCAATCTGAGGGAATCTCACATGGATCCTGGCCTGCCAGTGGGGATCAACTTTTAAGGGGGAGAAATGCTTTTTCCAAGGGAGAAGTAGCCCATGACTTTTCCTTTAATGCATTTCCATTTTTACGGATAGCAATGGTTGTGAAGGCTCAGGAACATCACTGTGCAAGTCCTACACCTACTTGACTTGGAAATCTATCACAGGTCCTTCATAATTGCTGGGCCTAAATCCTGGAACTCCCTCCTCCCTCCCCACAGCACTAGGACTGTACCTTTAACAGAAGGAATCAATGGTTCAAGACTGCAGCTCGCACCACTTCCTCTAGAGCATTTAGGGATGGGCAATAAATGCTGGCCCTCCCAGCGACACATAGATCCTGACCGACTAATAAATCTTTTAAAAATCATCAAAACTGGAATTCTAAATATCACAAAAGTTTATAGTTTTGGAATTTTGATTGCTGTTGTCTTTTTGGTCTGCATCTGAAGTGTTCTGAAGGGTGGGCAGAGACGTGGTTTCCAAAGTCAAGGTGAAAATAGAAAAGGGGAGGGAATATTGGCAGACTTCAAATGCCCAGAAGAGCTCCAAATGAGGGGGCTGTCTTCTTAGCAGCCAGGTGGGAGGAGGTCAGCTTGTACTTGATCCACGAGTGCTTCCGTTATGGACTTCGCTGAAGGTCTGTCTGACTGATGGATGATTCTCACATGTCTTCCAATTTTGACCAGATACCTCACACTGGCTTTCCCTTCAGACTAAATATCAATGAGATTTAAAGTACTTTGGGGCAAAAATCCCAAGTTATATGCCAGATCCAATATTTAATTCCACTGAAGTAATAAACACCGAGTATTGGCCAGATTGTATAGAAGTCTATTTTGCATCACTGTCCATATCTGTTGTCAACCCAAGACACCTAAACTATGTCAGAACATCTGTCTCCAAAAGGAATAAATTTGATTACTTGGACTTAAGCCTTCTAGACCGATAAAGCCTTCAGGTGATGGCTAGGGCACTGTTAATCACAGAAATGTTCATTTTCATGCTTCAATTATGTTTTGATGCAGCTCTCAAGGAAGATAATATATACTTCTTTCAACAACGAACATCCCTATGGTGTGACTTACAATTCGGCTTTGGGCCTGTGAGAAAACCAAAAGGTTCTCTCAGTATCCCCTCTTCAGCTGCAAAAGAGAAAAAAAAGGCATTAACTGCAAGAAAAAAGATGACAATAAGTAGGTGTATTTCTGGAGCAACAAATAGCCTTGCTAATGATTCATGTTTCCCAGTCATTAATTTGTGGTTGAGCTATAACATGTAATAACAGGCATGCTACAGCGTTCTGAGCTCTATCTCAATGGGCTTAAAGGTCGCTGTGCACATTCTGAGGCCTTAAGATGTGGCTGAAACTCTCCCACATCCAAAATATGCCAAGCTGCAGAGTCTGATTGGGCCAATTTGGTTATCAGTTTGGGCGTTAGGCTATGTTTAGAGCCTAAATACATGTCTCAGCTCCCCTTATCAAAGATTATAGACCATGTGTGGTTAACTCATTTATTCCCTGACTGTCTTTATCACGGTTTTTCAAATTAGTCTGTTTTGAGGCGATAATAATCCAGTAGGAGTAAAAGTTTATCGGTCTCTAAATCTGTAATGGTAATTACTAATTGTCATTTAACTCTGCAGGGTTTGAAACTTTATTGGTACTATGTCCCTGAGGCTGAGTTTTGTTTATCTGTTAATGTATAGTTTTCCTGAACTTCAAGCCAAGAATGGAATGAAAGAGGACTATTTAGACCATAAGACTTTTTTTAAATTTCAAAAATAAACTTTATTCATAATAAAAAAATATATATACAAAAGAATAAACACAGTGCAACACTTTTTACATTCATGGTCAATACATTCAGTAGTGTTAACTTTTTTATAAACCACAACACCATTGCCACTCATGTGGCTGTCTGGGGTGATACACCATTTCAGTGTTCGAGGGGCTTCCCCACCCAACTCTGCCCCTCCATGTGCGGTAGCGGAAGGAGCCCAGACTGTGGTCCTTCCCTCAGAGCCTCAGCATTGACAGCACCGAGCTCAGTGCATCTTTCAGCACATATTCCTGCAGCTTGGAATGTACCACTCAGCAGTACTCCCTCACCGACATCTCGCTGTGTTGGAAGACCAACGAGTTTCAGGCAGACCAAAGAGCGTATTTCACCGAGTTGATGATCTTCCAGCAGCGCTTGGTGTCTGTCTCGGTGTGTGACCCTGGAAACTGCCCATAGATTAGAAAGTCCTCTGTTACGCAGCTGCTTGGGATGAACTGAGACAAGGACCCTTCTCCACACCCTCTCAGCAAATCCACAATATGCAAAGAGGTGGGTGACCGTCTCCTCCCCACCGCAGGCATCTCAAGGGTGTGCACTGGGAGTGATATTTTATCTGTACAGGAAGGGTCTATCTGGGAGGGCCCCTCTCACCACCAGCCAAAAGCGTAACAACATAAGGACATAAGAAATAGGAGCAGGAGAAGACCATCATGCCTCCTCCACCATTCAAAAACATCATGGCTGATCTGGCCGTGGACTCGGATCCACCTACCTGTCTTTTCCCCATAACCCTTAATTCCCCTACTGTGCAAAAATCTATCTATCTGTGTCTTAACTATAATGAGGTAGCCTCTACTGCTTCCCTGGGCAGAGAATTCCACAGATTCACTACTCTCTGGGAAAAGCAGTTTCTCCTGATTTCCGTCCGAAATCTATTCCCCTGGATCTTGAGGCTATGTCTTCACCTCACCAAATGAGGTCTGGTTGCTTGTTGGTGAGTTCTAGTGAAGAGGCATCCTGCCTGATGATTTGAATAGTTTGCTCAGGGAACCACCCCAAGGTATCCACAGAGTCCCTGGCTATAAGACTTGCACCTTCTTTAGCCGATGTACCACCCACTTTACATGGAATGTATTCATTCGACTCCTTCACTCAAGACTTTAACGTCAGGGTCACTGGATTACAAATGGAACTACAGGACACGAATGTGGAAAGCATTTTCTACCTTGTCCCACAACCTCGGTAAATCAGCAGTTATATTGGCTAGTTTCTCTAGATCAGAAGGTTATGCTCTCCCATCTCATTCTAAAGGCTTGAGCACAAAACCAAGGCTGACATTCCAGTGAAGTACTAAAGAGTTAAGTTGTACAGGAGATGTGGCTTTTATTGAAAGAAGTAAATTAAAGTTGCATTTGACAACAGGAAAATGTAGAAAATTCCATGGCATGATTTGAGCAGGAGCAGGGAATTTCTCCCTGTTTTTTTGCCAATATTTATCCATCAATCATCATACCAGGAGCCCTTGCTGTGTGCAAATGTTTTTATAAAATTGACTATTCAAAAATATTTCACTGGTGATAAAGTACTTTGGGGATATCCTGTAGAAGTGAAAGGTGGTGTAAAACTGTCAGCTAGCCACTGGGTAACAATTAGCGGCAGGAATCCTTGCTAATTTTTACCCCACATCCCTCAGAGCTGGATGTAATGTGCCTTACAACATGTCCACTGGGATCAAATAATGCAGCACAGATCATAGCTTGAAGTAACAATTTACTTTCATCTTTTCCATTTAATTCTATTTTGGGTGGGGCCATGTTCAGTAGGATCCATTCTTCGTTATTTTAAGTTAGAGAATCACAGCTACTTTTTCTGCTTCCACACTGTCCCTCAGGATATTTTGGCTGGACAGATTGAGTTAAAGTCCCTTCCACCTTTCCCATCAGATGAAGAGTCACCAGGGCTTGTTCAGAACCAAACAAGTGTGTTTAGTTTATCTTTCATGTGGCGTTAACAGAAACAGGTTGCTCTTCCAGACCCCAAAAGAAAACTGTCCGTGTGGACCTTCCCTGCCATAAATTCCCCACATCTGCTTCTTGAACAGGACAAGATGCAATGCTGAAGCAGGTCTACATGAGTTTTCTCTTGATTTGTTGTGAATTGGTAAAAATGTGGCATTGGGATACTCTCATACAGAAAATGGGGTTAATGCTAGACTGCTGAGTGATGGGTTAATGCTAGACTGCTTGCTCTGTTGCGAAGGGAAGCCCTCAACAGATGACCTGAACTATTTAATTCCTCCTGCTGAAAGAGAATTGGCCACTTTATTATAGAAGCCATAACTTACACAGGAAGTTGGAAAGCAGGACCTATATTCATGGTGAAGGTTGATTTATGAATGTAAGAAAATGGCAATTATTTCAGTGCAGTTAAGGTTAATGGAAAGTTGTTGTTAACTTATGATTTTATGCTTGAATTAGAAAGGTGCTCAAGATTAGTGTATATCTTGAAGTGTTTCTTGAACAAACAAATTTTGGGATTTGTGATTGGAATTTGTAAATTATTGAATTATTGAAAGGTGAACTAAGTAGGCAAAATAGTGGCAAATATGAGGCCATTAAACTTGCAGCTAGAGGAGAGAGCAGATTATTTTCCAAGTGGTGACATACAACAGTGGAGATCCAAAGAGCTTGGGGATGGGTACACATCCAAAGTAGGGGTCATTGAGTGTCGGTCTTCATAGGTGGATGTACGGTGAGGAGGTATAGATAACTCTTCTTCAAAATGATGTATTAGTCTTGGATGAAGTGTGACATATGCTTACCAGAATATAACCTGGACTCCAACAGTTAAATTACAAGTAGACATTCCACTAATTAAAGTTGCATTCTGTGGAGTTTTGAAGGTTAAAGTTTTCAAGACGTAAAAATGAACCTATAGGATAGATTGAGAGAAGCTGGTTGTGGATCTAGGGATAGGAAGCCGAATCTGCAACTTAAATCCAGGCTTTTAGAAGTTGTTCGGAACACAGCCACACGCAGATGGTAGTAAAAATTGGGAACCCTTTTCTGCAAGCTGCAATTGATGTGAGAAGATTGTCAATTTTAATTATTGATTAATAAATGTTGGTACGTGAATATGGAGAAAAGATGGGTTTTTGGAGTTATGGCTAGGATCAACCATGATTGTATTGAATGGTGTGATGGGTAAAATGGATTAAATAGCCTACTCATATTCATACGTTCCTATGTTAACTACTTCCACATATATTAGTTCTTTTAATAGCTTTATTTTGCCTCACTGATAATCTTTTTTCTATTTTTAATATATTTTTCTCTTTATTTTTGGCAAGCTCACCAAATTACTTGCTTGTCCTTTTATTCCCTGATGAAGGGCAATAGGGTCATAGAGTCATAATGAGTCATGGAAACAGGTCCTTTGGCTCACTGCTGACCACCAAACACCCAGTTACACCGATCCTACACAAATGCCCTTTTATTCTCCCCACATTCCCAGCAATTCCCCCCCCCCAGATTCTACCACTCACCCATACACTTGGGGCAATTTACAGTGGCCAATTGCATGTCTTTGGGTTGTGGAATTCTTATGAAGGAACTGTTCCTGAAGTAATGTCATATCCTTCTCTTACGTATGCTGACTGACCTTTTGATTTTACTAACAATTCTGCATTCACTTTGCTTGTGCCAAACAAGCTGTTATTTTTTCCCCTCTATATTTCTACTCAACAGCTCTATGTTTCTCTGCCACGTAGTTTGTTAAAAATCTGACTGATTTTCTGATATAACTTCCTCTCTCCAGAATTTAAAACCACCTGTTGTGTACCTATTGTGTCTGCGTAGCTATGTGTGTGACCTAGCGTCATATTATTGGGCAGGAGGGCTATGTGGTGTGACTATGTTATAACAATGTCATAGCTATACCTATCAAGATTGTCCCTAAACATTGCAATTTTCCCTCATTTGCTGAACAAAATGGGAGATTCCTACAAACTTAAGTTGGGAAAACTTTCAGTTTAAGATTGTCAGAGTGATTTTCATCCTTATTCCTCTGTTAAGTCACAATCTCCATTGTCACATCAGTGGTTGCCACATATTTGCAGCTAAGAAGCATGGGATGTGGGTCTCTCTCCATGGCAATACAGTGCAGTACCTTAAAAAGGCTGCATGGAGGTGAGGGAAAACACAATGGAGAGGTAACATGCCTATTGAATTTGTGTGTGTGGAAATGGTCTCTATCGTCTTCTACTGTGAAACAGCTTTTATGAGTAATTCTGAGACACAAGAGACTGCAGATGGAGTAACACACAAGGTCCTGGAGGAACCCAAAGGGTAGGCAACATTTATGGAGGGAAATGGACAGTTGACATTTCGGTCCTGTCCAGATGAAGGATCTCAACCTGAAATGTCGATGGTCCATTTCCATCCATAGATGCTACCTGACCTGTTAAGTTCCTCCAGTGTCTTTGTGTGTTGCCTTATAAGTTATTTGTCCAATTGTTAGGCTTCAGTCTGAAGTAGGCACTTAAAAACTTGGCATGTAAATAGGTTAAATGTTCTACCTTGCAAATAACCTGTGTAAGCTGTGCCTTAATGCATTTGTGAAGATATTCCATCAGGATAAATGTGACACTCCATATTCATATACCCACACTAACTGTGGCATCACAGCACCTTAATGTACAAGAGAGAAGCTTAAGATCGACCTTGCTCTACTTGATTGCTGCAAGTCATATTAGTTAATAATAAAAAAAATTGCTTGTTTAGTGTCTGAAATGTGAAGTGCCCAAATGCAGTTCACAGGGGTTGTTCTCACACAAAAATTGATACTGATACAAGCAGTGTAGTATTAAGTCTGGTGATAAGAAACTTGGTCATGGATAAATGTCTTTTATAGATGATATTAAGGGCAAAGATTTAAAGACGTGAGAGTCTATGAAGAGATTTTTTTGTTATTTATCCATTCTTTGGGATGTGATCATTGCTGTTGAGACCAGCGTTTATTGGCCACATGCTGTGAGCTAATTGAGGTGCTCAAGATGATGAAAGAATCTGATAAGATAGAGATCTTCTGGTGGGAAATACAGAACCTTGAGATTACAATTGAACTGTACAGTAGTGATATTACAAAGGAGTTCATTTTTCAAAAAGTAACAAAAATCTGCAACTTGAGCACAACTCCTTTCTTCCCCAAAGAGTAATTGTACTTACACTCATTATAAGTTGTCTTATATTGATAAATTATTAATTAAAGTTAAGAAGGTAT
>JAUZTB010000068.1:31404539-31416635 GCA_034780895.1 Rhynchobatus australiae
TAATGCAGAGGGCTGGAACATTCAACTGTTTCAGAGAATAATGTCAGCACCGTTCTCAAGTAATTATAGTCGAACTATTGCTGTTTCCTCTCATCCATCCATTCGTATGGTCTCTGATCTTAGACGACCATACATTTATTCCCCACTGATTTTGTATTCCTTTTCCCTCAGTAGTACCCACAGCCTTTGTATTTTTCATTACCAATTCAACAATAGATTCAGGCAGCTTTGTACTTCAGGCCAATACACAAACTCATTAGGATACCATTACTTAAAATAAATCCTGTTTAATAAAAACAGTACTCTGGAGCAGACTTTGATCCTCTTAATCTGGATTTAATTTAAATTCAGATCCAAAGTGCACTGCACAATTCATGAACAACATTTTATTGCTCAGGTATTTAATTAAAGCTTTTTCTTAGACAAAAATAATCAGTTGCATCAGAATTGGTTTGAGTCATCCAGGAGGCATTAGTAACTCAACACTTGGCAATGTTACGCTTCCTGATAATCAAGCTGGAAGCATAAACTTGGAAGCGTAACTCATGTGACAATTTAATGAGCTTATGTATATAACTAAGTGTGTTTTGGAGATTACAAGGGCAAACCTGAGCTCGAAATCTACAGTGCAATCAGGTGATGCACATGCATCTCTGGTCACTGGGTACCCGAAAGGAAGAGATCTTTTCCTTTATCGGTAGTTATATTGTTGAACCATGAGCTTCCCATTCATCGGCCTCTGGTTGTGCTGCTGGGAGCTGAAACTTCTAGTGTTGGCAGGTAGATTTTCCCCTTGGCAATCCAGGCTTTGCCAAGAATATTCAACGCACCTGATCACTGAGTCCCAGAAGTCTGAATGAATGGGACACTGGGACAAAATAGGAGTGTTTGCCTTCATCTGGGGCTGATGAGAGAGAGGGGGCACCTTATCACCATAAAATAAGAAAGATGTTCTGGCAAATTGTGGTTCTTCCTACCTAACTTTGGGGGAAAGAATTTGGCAAAAGGGTCGCATCCAATTTTTAAAATCGCAAACCTTTTTTAAAAAAAAATTGAATATTTGGTGCTACATAAACTAGCATTGATGTTTTTACATTGAATATTGCAAAAAATGAGCAATTGTTAGCTTCTCTCAATGACAACAACCTTGCCCATTTTGTGAAGGGAAGTCTTTGTTAATAGGAGGGAAATGAAATTGAGTACCACAGGGCCTTTTACAAAATGTCATGCCTTGTGAATTTGTTGCCACTTGAGGGTGAATTGACAAACTAGCTTACCTACTTTTTTTTGTAAACTATGTAGAATCTTTAGAAATTGCCCAACAGGGTTATTTTAGCTTAAGGTTTCATAAATCCTGTAAGATTATAATGCTTCTGTTTATATGAATTTAGATAATAAAATTAAGGTATAACACTTCTGAATTGTTTTACTTGATTATTATTTTTCAAAAAATTATTATTTGTGTAAAATGAGAGGAATCCCACTGAAAAATGCATTTTGCTAGAATTCCCTATTTAAAATTCAGCACCAGGGAAGTTTACCTCTCAGATCTTATTCGACTTGTTGACCTTTGAAGGATTGCAGGTTTGGAGGGAAGGGTACAGCCTGGAAATATTTGTTGATTTATGTTTATTAACTAGAACGTCACATGCAAGTCACAGCATCAACTCTCGTATTGAGCATCAAATATTGGTTGAGATAATCAACACATTTCTAACAAAAGGTTGTTGATTTGAAATTCTATTTCTTTTTCCACTGATACTGCCTGACCTGAATATTAACAGCATATCTCAGCATATCTGTTACTATTATTAGTTGTGTTAGTATTTTCTGCAATGAAACCCTCCTCTAATCCATATACTATTGTAGATTATATCAGCAAAGTTGCATTTGTTCCATGCCCTCTGCTGTAAATTATTGATAGTTTGTCCAGTACTGTACAGCATTTCCCTTCCAAACAGATTCACTGATAAATTAGGATTATGTGAAATCTATGCCACAGTGGCATCATTAGTACAGCTGCTGCCTCTTGGCTCCAGTGACCTGGGTTCAATCCTGACCTCCTGTGCTGTCTGTTTGGAGTTTGCACATTTTCCCTGTGACTATGTGGGTTTCCTCTGTGTTCTCTGGTTTTCACCCATATCCCAAAGACATGGGTTAATAGGATAATTGGATGCAGTAAAATTTCCCCTATTTAATTGGTGATTGGTAGAATCTGGAGGGGAGTTGCTCAGAATACGGGGAGAATAAAATAGAATAAATGTAAATGGGTGTTCAGTTGGTGCAGGCTTGGTGGGCAGAAGGACTTGTTTCTACGTTGACACAGTAATTGAAAAATCGGGTGCAAGAGAGACAGAAATAACTGAAAATAATTATTTTCACACTATCCTTCTCTCAACCCTATCTGTTCAGATGGGTGTGGCCATCTTCTCTTGGTGCTTGTGTACTGCACAGAATTTCATCATTTCAAACTTAATCTTACTATATATCATGGGAATTTGGAATTCACAAACATAAACATAAGCTAAGTTTCTATTGTTGGTTCAAAAATCTGAAGTTGAATTTTGCATCGATTGTTTTATCTCATTTGTGCAAATACACAGGATTTCAAGTAAACAGCCTGTCTAATTTTAAAATGTTAATGATGGAAGATCATTCTGAGCACTACATTTTACTGCATCTACGATTTGCTTTTTTTTTGTATTCATTCAAGGGATGTGGGCTTCACAGGCTGAGCCAGCATTTAAATTGCCTGCCTCTTGTTGCCCTTGAGAAGGTAGTGATACAATGCCTTGCACTGCTTCAGTCCTTGAGATGTAGGTATATTCACAATACCGTTAGGGAGAAAGTTCCAGGATTTTTGACCCAACAACAGTGAAGGAACGGTGATATATTTTGAAGTCAGGATGGTAAATTCTATCATGGATGGAGTCAGGATGGAGGGCAAATTCCAGGCAGTGGTGTTCCATGATTTTGCTGCCCTTGCTCTGGTTTGGAAGGTGCTATCTGGTGAGTTCCTGCAGATGGTACAAACAGCTGCTACTGTGTGTCGGTGGTGGAGTGAGTGAGTGGTTGTGGATGGGGTGCCTATCAAGTGGGCTGCTAAGTCCTGTATGGCATCAAGCTTCCTGAGTTGTTCAAGCTGCACTCGTTCAAGCAAGTGGATCGTAATCCACCACACTCTTGACTTGAGCCTTGTAGATGGTGGACAAGCTTGTGGAGTTACGAGGTGAGTTACTTGTCGCAGAGTCCCTTGCCTCTGACCTGCTCTTGGAGCTACATTGTGTATATGGCTGGTCCAGTTCAGTTTTTGATCTATGGTAACCCCCAAGGATATTGATGGTGGGGGATTCAGTGATGGCAATGTCATTGAATATCAGGGGTAATTGCCTGGCACTTGTATAGCATGAATGTTACTTGCCACCTATCAGCCAAGATACTATCCAGGTCTTTCTGCACTTGGTTGTGGACCGCTTTATTTTCTGAGGAGTCGCAAATGCTGCTGAACATTGTGCAAACATCACTACTTCTGATCTTATGGGTGAAGTAAAATAATTGAAGTGCTGGCTGAAGTTATTTGGGCCTAGGACACTAACCTGAGGAACTCCTACAGAGATGTACTGTGGCTGAGATGATTGACCTCTAACCACCTTGACCATCTTCCTTTGTGCTAGGTATGATTCCAACCAGTGGTGTATTTTTCCAGATTCTTATAGACTCCAATCTGGCTGGTGCTCCTTGATGCCATACTCAATCAAATGCTGCTTTGATGTCAAGGGGAGTTACTCTCATTTGACCTCATTCAGCTCTTTTGTCAATGTGTGGATTAAGGCTTTAGTGAGGTTGGGAATTGAGTGACTTGGGTGGAAGTCAAACTGAGTTTCTGTGAGTAGGTTGTTGCTAAGTAAGTGCTGCTTGCTCTAACCTGATTGCAGAAGGAAAAGGAATAAACAAGCCGCGGTATATGTTCTGTCACAGAACTTGGCATGTTCTAGAGCATTCAATTACTGGCAGTTGAAAGTGCTCGGCTTTAATGGTTTTCACTCATGTTGATATATTACCATAGAAAGTGACGGATCCAATATGATATTAAGGGTGTGCTTTAGACTCTGTATATATGAATTCCTTGAATGACATTTTGGTAGATATTCCCTCCTCCCACCTCTTCTTTATCTGACTCCTCTGTTATACCATAGGAAGAAAATGAAATCTATGTCATTTCATTTACAGGTTGCAAATCCTTGAACGTGTCTAAAGGGCATGTATATTTAAACACTGTTTTTGTGTGGTTAGAACTTATTGAGCATGAACAGTGGAAATCTTTTGTAGCTTAGAAATAGACCTTTGGATGTTAAGGAGTATGGGAATAGTATAGGAAAACATAAGATCACACATTGTGGAGCAGACAAAGGTTCAAGTGGCCAACTGCAGCTTCTATTTCTTACTAAAGGTATTACTTAATAAGGTATTCAAGTTATCTAGTTTGATTGGGGAGAAGAGACTGCTTGGATCTGGAGCGGATAAGTGCACACAGAATATTGATGAAACCTTTCATTCTTAAATGCTGATTGTATGCACCCATGACCATAACTGACTTGAAATGTTTTATGTCATTTCATAATTAGTGCACTCGTCTTTTCTGTTAATAAATATTCAATTGGATTAATGATGCTGCTTTTAACAGAGCAGGATTCATTTAGTAATTGCTTGCTGTTAATACCATAGTCTTGTCTCGTACAGGAGAAATAGTGTGCATAGAGATGAAAGTGTTATTCAGCTTTTAACCAAAAATATTTGAATGGCTTAATGCAATTAAGCTGCATTTCAGTTTAGCGCTACTTCATTATAAGTCTTAAGATTGAAGGAGGCATGTAATCTTTTTACAACATGGAATAAACAAAAATCTATTTTCTGTGAAGTGGTTCGGAGTTTGGAGTTGCTCCTACACTATAATTTATTGTTGTGGTTTGCTATGGCATTGCACTCTTGTACAGCAAGGTGGCTAGAGAAAGTCAGGAAAGGGAATGCTGCTTTCATGTAGGAAGTTGTAAGGTTAAAGTTTATGCTACCATGCAAAGGGAATGATTCTCACAGAAGTCTTCATTATAAACCGACAATAGAATTTGATGAAGAAACCATATTTGGGTGACTCATGGAGTAAGATGTGTAACATGATGAGGCCTGATTATAATTTATAATTCTAGATAATGTGGCTTTTGGAATAACTAAAGCAGGTGTACCTGTCTGGTGTGCACTGTGTGTATATTATCGTTGTTCATTTTTGTGCCCTGTTAATTTTCCATAATGTAAGTACCACTTTCATTTGCAATAACTGTGTGTGTGTGTGTGTGTGTGGGATAGGGAGACGTAGTAATTTGCATTCTCAATGTCAAGATTGTATTAAGCATGCTGGGGCAGTGGCTTTGGGCAAGATTCCATTGTTGTAATAGTTAGCCAATGTTGCAGTACACTCGAGCACAAGAAAATAGGAGCAGGAGAAGGCCATCAGGCCTTTGAAGCCTGCCCCACCATTCAATATGATCATGGCTGATCAACACTGGCCTTAACTCCTCTTCTGTGCCATTTCTCCAAACCCCTTTATTCCTTGATTTATCATATATTTATCCACCTCCATTGTAAATACTTATAAAGAATTGCAAAGATTCATCACCTTCTGCAAGAAGAAATTCTTTGTACCTCAGTTTCAAATAACCAGCCCCTTATCTTGAAGTAGTTCCCTTGTCCGATACTCTCTCACTAGTGAAAACATCACAACACTTAAACTGAATCTGGTTACCCTTCATTCTTCTAAAGTTCAAGGAATACAGACCCAAGCTATTTAGTCTCTTCGTAGGATGACCCTCTCATCCCAGGAATTAGCCTGGCGAATCTCCTTTGTATGGCCAGTATTACTGCAGGTGACCCCCATATTACAACCCTTTGGGTATGGAAATTCACATTATCCTTATCACAATGTGCTCTTCTACATACTTTAGTATCATTGACAAATTTGGAAACCTTGCATACTGTTCCTTCTTCCAGGTCATTAACGTAATTAGTGAGCCATTGTGGGTAAACAACTGATCTGGTGGTACTCAATGAGTTACCACCTTTCAGTCTGAGAAGGACTCTTTTATGCCAACTCTGAGACAGCCAGTTTTCACTCCACTCTAATGCACTTCCTCCGATTTCATGGGCTTTTAATTTATGCACCAGGGTCCTATGTAGCACCTTGTCAAATGCCATTTCGAAATCTAATACTACATCTAAAGGTTGCCTTCTATCAAGTCTTCCTGTTACATCCTCAAAGAAATTGAGGAAATTTCTTAAACATAATTTGCCTTTCATAAAAACCATGTTGACTAGGTTTAGTTACATTCAGCTTTCCTAAATGATCAGTTGTTTCCTCTTATTATTGACTCTAGCATCTTGCCAATAGCTGTTAAACTAACAGGCCTGTAGTTCCTCACCTTTTGTCTTTCCCCTTTTGTCACATGGGCTGTTCTCTAATCTCCTCTTCTGGTACCCAGTTTAGGAAGCTAGGAATATTTTCAACCAATAGGTCCACTATCTTTAAAAGTCTAGCATTCAGTCCATTGGGATCTGGCAACTTGTCCACTTTTGGCTTCCCTGAGTTTCTCCAATAGTTTTATCCCTTGTCATTGGGATTTTTCTGTGTTCTAGCATATTATTTTAAATTAGCCCATCTGATATCTTTATCTTCCATGGTAATTGTTACAATTCTTATGCTGTGGCTGCATCCTGCCTTGACACATGGTAATGTAGGTGTTCTCTTTGTATAATAAAATGGGAACTTTCGGTGTGACATTTTTATGCCTACTATAGAAAATAAATTTTTTCTTCAGAAATCAAACTTCCCTGCTAATTTTTGTGATAAATTTTGTTCCTCAATACTTTCCAGAGACTTTTAAGCCTACAAGGTTATGGGCATCTTTTGTAAACTCCAACTTCCGTTTCTTTAAAAAAAATCAACTTTGTTATTCATAAAGAAAGTGCTTTTACATTTTTTTTCTGATCTCGCCTTAATCCACATAGATATAGTTTGATATGTAACATCAGTTGTGCAGTACCTCATTTCTGGCCTTTTTTCCCTTTTGTTAGTCAGATGGTGATTATTTGCAGGCCTAATGTATTTACAACAGGAACCTACTAAGCTTTTCCATTGGGAGTAATTGTTCCTGAACTAATAATCTAGAGTACATAAATTTAAATCCCATTAAGGCAGTTTTAGAATTTGAATTTCAATCTACCTTTCATCATTGTTTATCAAGAATTGATCTAACTTTGCCTTAAATATTCAAACACTTTGCTTTCACGCCCTTTCAGGAAGAGTTCAAAAGACCCACGGCCCTCTGAGGGGAATAAAGTTCACCTTGTCTCTCTGTGTGAAATGTGTAACTGTTTATTTTTAAACCCCATTGTTTAGATTCTCCCACAAGAGGAAGCATGCTCTCCACTTCATCAAGACCCCTCAGGATTTTATGTTGCAGTCATGTCTCCTTCCTCTCCTCCACACTCAGCTGGACCTCCACTGCAGCTGCTAAACCAGTCTGTAACCAACTGTCTAATTGAATAAGAAAATTTTGGTTAACTCACTTAGTCAAATCTTATGCAGCAGGAAATTCCATCTTGGCTTGCGCTGAATAAATTAAATTCAGCAACTTTGGTAGTGGGAAGTGGCCATGTCTTTCTTTGGGCAAAGGCACAGAAAAAAACTGCCTAGGTTCCTGCCTTTGGTCTCTGGCCACCAAATCTGGTCTCTTATAATATTTGCCCTTTTGGGGGCAAAACATTTCCCAGCATGAATGCTTGAAGGGTATAGGATGGCTAGAATTAGTCAAGGGCAGGGCTTCCTCTCACCCAAGTGCCTGAGATGCAGATTGGGAATCCTGGACCTTATTGACATAACTTTCTTTTTGGTAGCATGAATTCCAAATACCAGCTTCCCATTTATCCCACAGATGGGGTGCTCTAACTCAGACTGGTGCTGCCTGGATCACTGGTAGTGGGAACCATCTGAGGCTAGGACTTGGAGATTTCAGTGGGGGATTTAATATTATGGAGATTTCTGCACTGCAGCAGAGGCTCCTATTGGATTGGTAGGAAGCTGATCAGATGATAAGTAAACAGGTGCCCTTGTTTGCCAGTGATCCAATAAGGAAAGCCTGTAAGCATTGGCAGACATTGTTGTATTTGCCAACAAGACTTCTGGCTCATAATATTGCTCAGTTCATGAGGAATCCCAGCAACTATTTCTCACTTTGCACTGAAAGGTATGTGAGGGAATAGCTAGTTCCTGTCGCAATTAGCTGGCTTCAAACTGGGTCACTGGCTAGTGAGCTGTATAGGAGCCCTTTTGTTTTAAACTGCAGCACAGTCTGGAGCCAGTAATTGAAAATGCCTCAATTTATTTCCATTAAAACTTGGAAAGAAACTTTGGCATGGATTCAACTGCAAGTTCCAAAAGTAGAAAGGGTTCTGTTTCCAATAATGA
This sequence comes from Rhynchobatus australiae, assembly GCA_034780895.1. Lineage (NCBI taxonomy): Eukaryota > Metazoa > Chordata > Chondrichthyes > Rhinopristiformes > Rhynchobatidae > Rhynchobatus > Rhynchobatus australiae. The sequence goes on from JAUZTB010000068.1 coordinate 31,413,055, forward strand.
TTCACCTAGTTACCCCAGTAATGTCCTCTTTTTTTTCTTGACACAGCAATTTTTGTCAGAAACACACTTCTGCTGTGGTTTTTTTTCGGGTGGGCCCATGAACTTGAAGCTTCCTGTCAGAGCCTTGTTGTTGAAATGGTTCAAAGTATTTCATACACTGAATTTGACTCAGTGACTGATGTAGACAAATAGTGTTCAGGCTGAGTTCTTTCGCTGGAAAATGTTTATTGCTGTTTTACTTTCTTTGCTCACTCTCTGTCCCTGGCTTCTTAGCATATCTTGGATTTTCCCCAAAGTTCCACTTTTACTTATGGAAATTTTGAAGTGGTGAGAAAATCTGAAAGAACAATCTGTTCGATATATTTCGCAATAAAAAGAAACATTGGATCTCTGTACTTCTCATGAAGGAGATGAGATATTTTAAAACTGGAAAATGTGAAATATCCTTGAATATGCTTACACTTCAAAGAAAGTGGGCTCAGCCCAGTTTGTGATTAGGTTGGCTATTCATAGTTGAACATTTTTAGTATCACACTGTTCAGTTAATGCTATTAAAGATATAAAGTATATAACTGGCTAAGTTTTCAGTATTAATGAATAATATATGATCTTTAAGCATTCTTTTTTTCCATTTTTGTTTCTTCCTGAGCTGCATCCTATGGGATAGTGTGGGCATGAGATGGGGAGCAGAAGATGGGCATAATTCTCTGTGGATCAACTTGCATGCCCATTCTTTGAGCTAGATGGTGTTCTGCTCCACTTTTTGTAACCAGACTGTCACTTGTAATGAACATGGACTTTCAATCAGAAGTTATGTTACTTAGTTACTAAACCAGAGGTATGGAGTAAAAATCCAGTGAATAAGTTAAATCCTGTGGTTGCTTTGATGAAGGGTGAGTGAGCATGGAACTGTATCGTGTGGCATTGCCATTTTATAATCTGGGAAGATGGATCAATTCTGACAACTCCACTACCTGACTGATGGATGCTTCATCTGTGTTCGCCATTGATCAAACCTAGAATCTATGGCTCAGTATAATGCTGTTTTGTTTTTTAAACCTAAAACTAGTGGTGACTGTAAAATGTGACTGGTTGTCTGGAGTGATGTCATTGGATCTACAGTTCCTCTCCTTCCTGTGTAAACTGATCTTGTTCCCTACCTCTCACCCCAAGAATTCACTGAACTATTTATGTAAAGTGAGAATTATGTGTGTGTTCTCCCTATTTTACATACATACCATCTATATATTAATATTTTATGTAACTGAGATTATGGATCTGGAGGCAGTGAACCTTAAATGAATTATATTGAGTAAATATTGCAAGTTATGCTGTGACAACTTTGGCTTTACACACATCCCATTGTTTGAGTTGGAGTTCGTCTGCCTGCCTCAAACATGTTATGCTGTTTATTGTGTGTTATTGCATCTCTGAAATTTGACTGAACTTTTTCAAGTACATTCACACTTGCGGCTCCTTGCTTTCTTCCCTCCCCTAGCTACGCCATGCTTCAATAAAATAAAGTTTTTGGAAAGTCCATGCATGCAGATATTTTAATACAAGTAGCGGTGTAGGATTTATGTTTTTTCCGTTTGTCTCTTTAATCTTTATTTCTGGTTTTGTGTGCAAATTAAACCTACTTTGAAGATCTTTTACCTGCTGTCTGAGGAGGCAAATTTCAGTCAGTTACAAAAGTAAATGACTTTGTCCTGGTACTTGCATTGGGTCTCTTACCTCTAGATTTATCACCTAACTGACCCAAATGGATCAGCACTACATTTTTTTAACTGCAAGGAGCATGTGAATTGTTGGAGGAAGTGGGTCCAGTTATAGCTTCCTTCAATTATACACCGATGTGCTGTGCATTATTTTTGGTGTAATCTAATGCAGGTTCCCTGAAACCTCTTGTAAATTATTAATCAATTTCCCTTCAGTACCAGAGTCATATGTGGGAATATGAATTTAGCTTTGGGCCATTGCTCTAAATTTGGTGCATGTTACTATTGTGGTGGAGCATTGGTAAAAGGTGACTCATTTAATTACAGGCATCTGTGGATTCAGTTCCCTAGTGATGTGTACCTGTTCCAGCTTTTGGGTGGGGTTGGGGGGTATTTTGAAAAATGAGTGTGGTTTCTTGTCTCAGAAAATGTTATAATAAGATGGTCTTCTGGGCTTGGTGTAAAGTAATACCGACAACCCCTGTGTTACAGCTGTTCAGGATACAGAATTGCCCTTCTGGAATTCGCAAATCACGACCCAAAAATCCAAGTTACAGAATTAAATTCACTCTTACAGAATTTATGTGATGAAAAAAATTAGATGTATACAAAATGCCAAAGAAACAATAAATTTTGTCTAATTTGATTTTTTTTAAACTTGCATTTCTTGATGCATGTGCAGATAATGTGGCTTTTTTTAGTGCAGTAGATTCATTTTGCTATTTAGCAGGGTTTTCTTTTTCAAGAGCTTTCAATATTATTTACCCTCAAGATGTCAAGAGGAGCAGCAAGTTTAAGAGCAATTTGCAAACCTAAATGACTACTATTATTTGTTGAGTTGTTTCATGAAACTATCTTACTATATTTGATTTGTGCTTGTCTCCATTCAGCCTGAAGGATGAAAGGTGAAAAGCATGTGTGTCTCCAAGATCAGCAGCTGGCCCCTTGGATTTGCTTTGAAAACTGACAAGGCAATCTCTTAAGTGGCCCCTCTTGCATACCAGCAGCTGCAATACTTATTACTATTGAGAGAAAAGCATCCTGTAGAAGCGTATCTGCACTTATAACATGGATTTTGATGGGAAATAAGATTTTTGTTATGGAAAATCAAGGTATGGATGGCTTTCCAGGAATACAACCCCTCCAAAATGAAGGGGTCGCCTGGTACTTATTTCCATTGTACTGTTGCTAAGATTTATTTGGTATGTGCTGGCCTCCTGCTTTAACCTGTTGGTGAATACGTTAGGTAAAGTTTGTCCTTTAACCACAAATAGCCAGCAGCATATTTTGTGTGTAGTACACAGCTAGTGTCAGTAGGGTCATTTAGAATATGGTAAATGATGTAGTGGAAGATGATTAAAAATGGACTGGTCTATTTTACTTGATTCTTCAGTTTGAAGCTCTGCAGCTATAATCATCAATCCTGCAGTGGTGGACAACTTGGAATACCCCCTGTGGGCACAACCAAGTATGAATGGATTGAGTTTTTGCAATAGTTTGAGATATGGCCATCATTGGCAATGTTTATATTTGTTGCCATCCCTAATTGTCCTCAAATTGGATGGTTTCCAAGGTCATTTCAGAGGCAGTTTGAGTTGACTGCATTGCTGTGGGCTTGGCGTCGCTTAAGAGGCCAGACCAGGTTTTAAAATAACAAATTTTCTTCCCTAAAGGAAATTTCAGTGTTGTTATTACTGCCAACAGGTTTTTACTCCATATTTAACTAATTTAAATTCCTTAGCTGCCTTGATGGGATTTGAAGTCTTGAATCTGGATCTAGCCCAATAACACATCCACCATGCAAGCATTTCCAAAGAGGTCATTATGTCTGCATTTTTGTTTTGAAGATGTTTTTGACATTTT
>JAUZTB010000068.1:31427607-31440107 GCA_034780895.1 Rhynchobatus australiae
ATCGTTATTTGAGATACAGCCTACTACGGTGGTATCATCTGCAAACTTGTAGATGGAGTTAGAGCAGAATCTGGCCACTTAGTCACAAGTATACAGAGAATAGAGGACTGAGGACACAGCCTTGTGGGGCACCGGTGTTGATAATAAGTGTGCTGGAGGTGTTGCTGCCTATCCTCACTGAATGTCGTCTGTTGGTCAAGGATCCATTTAAGGAAGGAGATATTAAGTCCCAAGTCTTGGAGTTTGGTGATGAGTTTGCTTGGAATTATAGTATTGAAGGTGGAACTGTAGTCAATAAACAGTAGTCTAACGTAGGTGTCTTTACTGTCCAGATGCTGTAGAGCTGAGTGTAGGGCCAGGAAGATGGCGTCCACTGTAGACCTGTTACGGCAGTAGGCGAATTGCAGTGGGTCAATGTTGTCTGGGAGGCTGGAATTAAATGGGAGGAGTGTGGGAGGAGAAGGTTTTCTTGCTCATTTTGGCCTGATGCCATTGGACTTCATAAACTCCATGAAAGTTAATGTTGAGATCTCCCCAGGCAACTTGCTGCCTATAAACCACTGTTTTCTCACACCTTGTGGATCTGTTTTGCTAGAGGGATAGGATATACCCAGAATTTGTGATGGAGTGGGCACATTATGTTCGTCCTACTTCAAATATGTTTGGTAGCCTGTGGAAAGTTTCTCCCAATTTAGACATCAATCTTCAGATGTTTGTGTGGAGGACTTTGCAAGGTTGACTTGGTTAGGAGTGTTTTTGCTGTCTGCATCCTTGCCTAGCTCACCGCCTTCCAGATTTTTTCCCCTGCTTTAACAAAGTGGTTATGTTGCAACTGAGTAGCTTGCAGTGCTATTTTAGAAGTAAGTTAACAATCAATTTCATTACTATGGCCTTGGTCAAAAGCTAACTGTTTCTAATTTTTCTTTTGTTTGCTTGATGTGTTTTTTTTCATGCCCCTGAAGTATTAGGATACCTGGGCTATAGGAGTTAGTGTTTTAAACTTCTGCAACTTTTATTGATCTTCCTCCCTCCTATCAGCACTGTAATACAACATGCATTAAATGGTAGGAATATACAGTAAATGGTAGAAAGTGTTGAGGATTGGATGAAGCCTGGACTACATATCCACTCAGCAGTAAAGGGAACAAGACAGCCAGATAAGGTGGTTAAGGAAACATATGGGATGTTTTATTAGTCAAGGCATTGAATTTAAAAGCAATGAGGTTATCCTGCAATTTTACAAAACATGTAGGGTGACAGCTAGTGTAGTCTACTGTTCTGGTTACCACAGGAAGGATGTGATTGCATTAGAGAAAGTACAGATTTGCGAGGATATTGGTGGCACTGGAGAACTTCAGCAAGAGGCTGGGTTACTTTCTTTAGAAACAGAGGCTTAGAGACCTTTAAAATTTTAAAACTTGACAGGTCCAAATAGAGTTGCAGGGAGGACCAATATGTATGGGAGGTCCATAATGAGGGGCCATGGTTTTGAAGTGACATGTAGAAAGTTTGCATGGAATTTTTTTTGTATGCAGAGGATCTTGAGGTTCCGGAACTTGCTGCATAAAAGAGTGGTGGAGGCGGAAGTCCTTCTTGCATTGGACATGCATTTAAAATGCTTAAAACTGCAAGCCTATGCACTAAGTTGGAAATTTAGATTAGCCTGGATAGCATTTTTGGGCTGGCACTAATGTAATGTGTTGAATGATTGCCTTTGGTACCTTGCCTTAAATTTCGCAATTCTTTATTTATTACTCCCTTGTAGGAAAATATGTGGTCCTACTTGCTGTATTACTTCTCTGTTTACCCATTCTGTAAGCCATGATTCATCACGTCGACTATGATTTTTTCCCAGGTCCTTAAAATTCTGAGATTTCTTGCTCCTGTCAATTTGCTGTTCTATAGTTTGGGGCTACCGAACCACAAATTGATTTGTCCTGTCTACTGCTTTACTGGTTTCTTACATTGTTAGCTTTGGCTATTTCTCTGAACAGAGAAAGTATTCTGACAACATTGCTTATGGGTATGTTTGTCTAAGGTTGGAGAAATTTAGGGTTTCCCTCCATATATTCTTGAATAAAGTATGAAGTACTTTGAGATGATTTAATGTTGTTATAAAGTACATTGTAAATGTATATATTTTGTTCTTGGTTTATGGTGTGTAAATTTTCATGCTGCACTTCAGAGCTATATAAACAAGTATAGGTAATGCAGTAAATAGACTGGAACTTTATACTATGCCTTGCACTGAGAGCTGATGGGATGCTTGTGAATGCACTGATTTTATGGGACTGGCGTAAGTGAAGTGGAATTGAAGGGAAGCCAAATCATTTTTAAAAAAGTATTCTCTACCTTTTGTATGTTCAAGTGCTGGGATTGCAATGGCAGAAATCTGAGCAGATTGCCTGAGCAGATCTGAGTCGCTAGGTTGATTATTTTAATATGTTAATATTGCATATTTAAACAGGTTTTAAACCACTGAAGCAATGGCTTCACCTAAAATAAATTTTGTGTCTTTTGTTTTCCAGGTCGGCCATATAGGGGCAAACCCAGTGACATGTGGGCACTAGGTGTGGTGCTCTTCACAATGCTTTATGGGCAGTTCCCATTTTATGACAGCATACCTCAGGAGCTTTTCAGGAAAATCAAAGCAGCAGAATACACCATCCCTGAGTAAGTTTGTGTTTCTTTTGCAGGTTCATCCTTCTCTTCAAACCTGTCTTGAGACACCTAATATTTATTGTGTTCTTATGTGATTGTTCTTAAATTTTAGCCCTTGTGACACCTTGGATATCAATTAATAGAGGAAAGGTTGGAAATTGTGTAAAGATCTTGCACTGGATTTCTGTAAATTTTTCAAGGCATTCAAATGTTGGCTTTGTATAGGAATGACTAATATAATCAGTTTATTTTATTGAAACTTAAGCAGTAATAGTAAACTCAAAATAAGGGCGACAACTATAACTATTGTGTCCTTCTAAATACCGGTAACAAACTTGCTTTCTCATAGAAACTTCACTATGGTACACCATTGTAAAAGCCCTTGAGGTTCATTGTGGCATTTAACTTGAGTGATTTAAGAACTCTGTCACCTCTACTTTTCTGTAGGAGTTCCTTCCATTACTTAATCACCTGGTATTCCTAATATCAATTTTCCCTCTTGGTTTAAATCTGCAGTTTGATGTGCTTTGTTAAAGTACCTTTCCAGATTTGAATTTTCATACTGTTAACTGTCTTGGCTATCCCTATAATACCATATCTCCTGATACTTCTTCCAAAACTGAAGAGAAAATAGTTTTCCTCTAAGGCCTTGTGCAGGCTTGTGCTTCTCCCTGCCCCAAGCAACAACTTATATTTATAGTTTTTAATGTAGTAAAATGTTCTTGGGTGCTCACAGGTGTGCTCTCAAAGCTTGATAGCCAGAAAAGACGAAAGGAAAATCTTCCACTGTCTGATTTTTGGCTTTTTTATTGTCACATGTACTGAGATACAGTGAAAAGCTTTTGTTTGCGTACCATCCAGACTGATCATTCCATATGTAAGTACATTGAGGTAGTACAAAAGGAAAATGCAATGCAAAATACACTGTTTATAGTTACAGAGTGCAGTGCAGGCAGATGGAAATGCAAGGGGTATGATGAGGTAGATTGAGAGATCAAGAGTTCATCTTTAGTGTACAAGAGGTCTGTTCAAGAGTCTTGTAACAAGATAGAAGCTGTCCTTAAGCCTGGCCATACGTGCTCTAAGCTTTACTAGCTTCTGCCTGATGGGAGGGGGAGAAGAAAGAATGGCAGGGTTGCAAGCTGTCCTTGATTTGGCTGCTTTCCCAAGGCAGTGGGAAGTGTAGATGGATTGCTGATTGTCTGTACCCTGAACTATGCTGTTTCTTCCAGTGTCGTCCCATTGCAGCTTTCCATTGGGAGGCTGGCTCCCAGTACATTGAGACAATATGCTTGCTTTCACTGGCAAGAACAGTACCGCCAGCAGTGATGTACCAGAGCCCCATTTTTCCGAAGGTCAAGCCTGCCATTTAAATATGTTTGCAAATCTTTTTAACTCGGGACCAATCAAAATTTTTAATATTTTTAAAAGCACATGCACACAACAGACACAAACATTTAAACTAAATTATTACCTTGCTCATGACAGCTGATTTCTTCCATTGATTTCAATGGAACTGCTGTTTTTTTGCCATGTTACCCTGTCAAGGGTTCAGTGTGTGGATTTCCCTCTCTATGGGTTGGGAGTTCTGTGGAAGTTTGCACTGTCTAATTATGCTCTGTGAGGAGTCTGAACCGCAGGATAGAAGTTCCATGGCCAGCACTCTTCTCGGACTGCAACCTCTGCACTGCTATTGCAGACTTCTGGGTACATCTGCCCACAGATCTACCGTGGATATCAGTGGATGATCTGCCCTATTAGGACAGATGTCCAAAACCTTGCTCAAATTGCCGGGGTTTTAGGAGTGTCTTTAAAATGGAAAGAAAATGAGAGAGGTTTGGGGAAAGAATTTCAGAACCTGGAGCCTTGGCAGCCAAAAGTTCTGTTCCTGCCAGTTGCTAAGGAGAGGGATAGAGTCAGTGGCTAGGAAAAGTAGTTTGTGGTGAGAACTGAAAACAATGGAGCTTTTTATTCTTTCCTGTATTTGGTGTGGGAAATTTTAGTTGAGAGATCTCTTCCCTGTATTCAGTAGCAGGAAATTTCTGCTCATCCAGTACTTGCAGTCAGACGAGTTATATTACATTTCAGAAATAGTTGGGGGGGGGCATGGGGAGGTGTGAGGAGGTGTGAATTTTGAAGGAGGTGGTGCTGAGACTCAACTCAGTATCAAGGGTTTACACTTGGAATGTGCTGTTGTGCTTTTGGAAGATATTAGGAGGCAGTGCGTGGATGATGCATCCAAGGAGCTCAAAGGTAAAATCTCTCAGGTTATGAGTGGTAATTTTGAAGCCATTGCTCACAATTCTCTCTCCAAATTGATAGAGGAGAATGCAATAAATAGATAAGGCTCTCCCTAGCTGAATGGAAAGGGAGAGTAACCACAGATTATCAGTCACAATCATACAGGATCTCATTTTTCAGTTTCAGTATTCAGATAGGGGTTGAAGCCTGATTGGACTGATCTAAACAGAGTACCAGGAGAGTTGGGCACGCTTGGGAATGTCAGCATGCTGAAGGATTTTGGAGAGGAGATGGTTTCTCATATTTAATATTTCCATATGACTGTGAAGGAGGCCATTTGGCCCATTGAGTCTATCCCAGCTATCAAAGCAATCCCACCATTATAATTCCTTCACTTATTTCCCTGTAGCCTACTCTCTCTCTGTTCCCACTATTCTCCTGCCACCAACCTAGATTAGGGGTAATTTATAGTGGCCAGTTTACCTACAAAGCACCGTGTGTTTAGAACGTGGGACAAAAGCAGAACACCTGAGGGAAACCTGCATGGTCAGAGGGAGAATCTGCAAATTCCACACTGACGGTACTGGAGGCCAGAATTGAACTCTGGTCATTGGTGGTTCCTTGAGAGAGTCGAGAGAATTTTTTTCTCTGGTGTGCTGATGTGTATGGGAGAGTGGTAGTACCAGAGGACAGAGAACCATAAGTAGTATCACTAACTTGGGAGACGTGAAGAGAAGTTGTGTGTTCACCAGTTTGATGGCCATGGTGTTAAGGGAGCAGGCAATTGATCTTATTGCAAGGACATGGAGGGGAGATTGAAATAAGGAAAAATTGGAGAAGGTTCAGAGCTCAAGCTAGTGGTGAACATTAACATTTTACCATTCAATTCAGGAAATGGCTTAATGAGTGGACTCTATCTCAAAAAAGTTTGAGCTTAAGAATGAGTGTGGAGAAGCTCAGGGAGGATTTTAAGACTTCAAGCCATAGCATACAATTCTAAGGATATATTTATGGATAATTCCTGGCATAGTTGTTTCAGCAGATGGGAGCAGAACCAATGGTGTTCTAGCCTGATGAGGTGGTAAGTGAATAAAACTGTTTGCCACAACATTCCAAGTCTATGTACCATGGACTGGAAAGCCTAGATTGGCTGTATCAGGGCACAAGAGTGAGTTATTTTTTCCATGGGCATCAAACTCAGAGGTGAGGGTTTGGTTGAGCAGATTGTTAACTGCTGAAATGTTGTGACGTGTCCAGGATTATTGACTAGAACTGGGTGTGGTATTTGAGAGGCAGTCTGATCATACTCTGTGATTTGAGTATGAGATCTGCATTTTTTCATTGGACTATTACTCAGTATCACATTTACAGAGGTTCCTTGGTCTCATGTGATTCAGTCTATTGCCATTTCACTCATTGTGGCTTGTCCAGCATGTATTGTTCGTTCAGTTATGAACTACTTTGCATTGATCAACTATTGACTCGGCATCATTTGCAAGAACAGAGCCTTTCTCTTCCCTTTTGATGGTTTGCTTTTATCAAACATACTCATGGTCCTTTACAAATCAGCATTTCACTTAATTAGAATATTTAATGTGGAGATTTTTGCTGAACTTGACAGTTTGAGGGAGCAGAAATGGGCAAAGTTGCTGAATTATCTGAAAATTGGGTTGCTGACTGTAGCTGTCTTGGTGAATTGGTGGCTCACATGGGCTGGGCTCTCCAGCAGCCTTTGTCAGCTTTCTGTTTATGATTCAGTATTTAAACCAACAGAAATGATGACAAATACAAAGCTGTTCAGATTTAAAATCTACTTCCATTACTAAAGGTAAAAATGCCGATCTTTCTCTATTGGAAATGTCATTTGGGAGTGATTGGCTACCATACTTTATTTATTTAGTAGGATAATAAATGATTTACTCTGGAGACACTGGATACTCGCCTTATATTAAAACTTATCTGGCTGTCCCCACAGAATTCCCAGTTTCCAATTCCCGATGATGACCTAAGCCAGCAGTGGCATTCTTTTGCCCTTGCATTGCCAGCTGAAGCTTCCCTAATCTGCTTCTGTGGGTGATCTTCTGCAGGCTTGCCAGCTCCCATGCTGAGAAACCTGCCATCTGAGTATATGCAAGTGCAGTTGTCTCCATGAATTGGCTGCTATGATGAAGGCAAATAGTTTTTATCATTTAATTTGTAGTTCCAGTGTTTTAAATTGTACAGTGGTATGTTTTTACTATTTGGAAACATTTTTCAACGTTTTTAAAATTTTTCCCAGTGTTACTTAATGTTTGAATTTCAAAGATATTCACACATACTCAATGGCCCTTGTCACACTGAAAGCCTTGATAGCTGGTAAGTCTGGACTATGAAGGCTTGTCGGCTGTCAGTCGTTTTGTCAGCCCACTGGGCTGCCTGTACTGAGACATCCACCTTACCGCAGTCAGCTATGCTGAACTGCTGGTAACTGGCTCCCAGCAGAAGACTTCTTTGTGGCTATGCTGCAAAAATGTGGTACAGGGCAGGCAATCAGGGCAAAGGAGGACCTGCCCCAACACCTTGGATCCCAGCAGCATGAGAACAAATGAACAGCAGAGTTGACATGATACCAATTAGTCTTTGAAGAGGATCAAAGTTAAAGCACTTGAAATTGCGACTTAACCGAGCATTGGTCAATAGATTAGAATGAAAGTGGGAATAAATGGGTCCTTCTTGGACTGTCACCCTACGACTGGTGCGATACTGTCAGGATCGGTAGTATGACCTCGGATTATTCATAATTTGGCTAATGGGACCATTTATAGTAATGCTTTTAAATTTGCTGCTGATACAAAACTGGGTGGGAATGAGAGTAGCATTGAGGATGTCAAGGAGAAAAAGATAAACTGAGTGGACAAGGACATGGCAAATGGAGTACATCTGGAAAAATGTGATGTTATTCTTCAGCACAAATGAAAACGTTGAGTAACTTTTAAATGGTAAAAAATTGGGAAAAGTTGATGTCCAAAAGGACCTAGATGTTCTAGCATATAGTCACTGAAAGCATACAGGCAGGTGCCACAAGCAATTAAGGCAGGCAAGTGATATGTTGGACTTTATTGCAAGAGGATTTGAGTAAAGCTGTAAAGATATCTTCCTGGAATTATATGGGGTCTTACTGATCATAGCTTGAGTATTGTGTGCAGTTTGCCACAGAGGGAGTTCAACAAAGACTGACCAGACTGGTTTCTGGGATGGGAGGTCTGTCGTATGAGGAGAGATTGAGTAGGCTAAACCTCCATTTTCTAGAGTTTAGAAGAATGAGAGGTGACCTCCTTGAAACATACAAAATCCTTACACAGCCTTTAGAGTAGATGGTTGGATAATGTTTTCCTAGCTATGGAGTTTACAGTCTCAAGAGATTGCCTATTTAGAACTGAGGGGGTGAGGAGAAAAGTCTTTCTGAGAAGGTAGTGAATCTTTGTATTTCTCTATTCAGAGCTCCGGTGGCCCAATCATTGATTATATTCATAATAGTGATAGTAGAATTTTGGATATTGGGGAAATTGAAGAATTTGGGGGTGGGGCAGGAAATTGTTGATTGAGGCATCAGGTCAGCCATGAATGTGTTGGATGGCTGAGTAGACCCAAGAACTGTTTATGCTGCATTGTGTCATAGTTTGCATGGAAGGAGTTACCACCTGGGCTGTTTCACTTACTGAACAGGTTTCCAGCATAGAGTGGCACAAGGAAAGGCAAATTTGCATTTGCGCAATAGGTAATATACCTGGGGCATTCTATTTGTTACTTGCAGTTCATTACTTTTGAAATGTATTCATTTAATTTGTAGACAACATGAGAACCATTCTGTGTGCAACAATTTCCTTAACATTCAGAGACTATTTGGTTCGTTCAGGCTTTCTTATATGTTTACTGGGACCTCATCTGTGTTCCCTTCTTTTGCCCTCCCATTACCAGAACCATGCAGTCTCTGGGGGTGGAGAAAATAAAGGCACATTTGAGAATGAAAAGTTCTAGAAGTTACAGGGATTCATCTAGTATCTTCCATGGATTTCAGCTAACTTCCAGAGTAGGGCTCTTGATTTTTAATCTGAGAGCAATAAGACTTTGTTGAGAAGAATGCAGAACTTGTAAGATGGAGAATATTTTTGTTAAATTGTTAGTGGATTCTGTCCTGTCCTTTTTAGTGAGAATGAGAGACACACATTAATATTAAGCAAGATGTGATGATGATAACTGAGTGTGACCCTTTCAGGGTGATGTAGTCTTTTCACAAACAAGGTCATTCTCTTGGGTAGCAGAACTTGTTAAGAAAAATCAATGCATGGAGAAAGGACAGATGAGCATGTTAATTGCACTCTGATGTTTTGAAGGAGAATTTAATGCTGTGATACTTTTAAGAGAATTTTCGAGTTGACCAAGTTCTGAATGGGAATTCAAAGCCCAATAATTTTCCTTTGCATTAACTTTTCCTTTCAAGAAATAACAACTGTGTTTGCACGATATTCACCATTTGTTTTGCAGCCCAAATTTTGGGAGTCTGGGTCACTCATAGTCCATTATTTGATCAAAAGAGCCAAGTTCTTGGTGGGAAATGAACAGTCTATTGTTGATCATTGACTTGTTTCCTTTTTTCAGTCTTGTTCATTTTGCAAATATTGCTTTGCAAAGAAACATCTTTCAGTGTTGGAGAATTAGTTTCCATTAACAATGTAACATTGAGCTTTCCAGTGTTTGTTTTTGAGTCTTATTACTGCTCAAATCTGTAGGATTAGTTTTGTTTGGGGAGGTGGATTTTGTGTGAGCATTACTCACTGGTTTCTAGTTGCTTGTCTTATGCCGAAGGTATTGGGTGTGCTTCTTTATGACTCATGGGTTTGCTTTGTATCAAATGGATTTAAGATTTTTATTGTGCAGCTGGTATAATGTTGTGGGTTCAGTGCATTTTCGTTTTGTAAAGGTGCCATATTAATTATTTTATTTCTTGTCTCTCTCTGACAGAGACTGCCGTGTTTCGGAAAACACAGTTTGTTTGATTCAGAAGTTGCTGCTTCTGGACCCACAGCAAAGGCTGACAGCAACTGAAGTGCTGGATTCATTGAGCTCCATCATAGCTACGTGGTAAGTTTGCTATGCAATCAAGTTTAGGTTCATGTTGCCTACCACCCTAAAGTCCTATCAACAGAGCTTCAGATTTCTTATTTACTACTTATGTTGTCACCACAGATTTTTATCTTTTAGATGGGGGTCCATTTGAGAACATCTCTTGCTATAAAAGTGACTGACACTGTGCTTGTATACAATTAGTAAGGGGTGTATCATGTCAATAAAGGAATATTTGGCTCCACTATTTTCCTCTACTGTTATATAAATCCACGTAGTTCATTTACCTTTTGGAACTATGAATTCTGTAAATTTTATACAAGCCTTTTACACTGAGACACTCAAATATAACCCCATACAAATTTTAATGCTAGGAAATGAGTGAGTCTAAGAGTTTAACAATACTTTTCATAAAACTTATGGCACCAGAAACCAAATATTGCTTTGCAAACCTACATGGCCAAAAATTGAACAATTCCAGTTACTCCTATTTAGCAGCTCTCTGGCCGTAGACCAGTAGGTTAAGGTTCTGCAGGTGTTGTTCCAGGCATCTTCCAAAACGTGTTGCTCCACCACCAGCCTCTGTCATTTCTTTTCACGCTTTGAGTTCCAGACCCCAGGTACTTGGTGTGATTTTTTTTTCTCTTTTTAAATTAACTTCTGTCTAATCCCTCTATCAGTTTGCTTCAGTATAAGCCCCTGGTTATCGACCTGCCAGAGAAAATGGATTGTCAACATTCACCCAATCCATTCCTCTTGTAATTTAAAGGAAATGGAAGACATTTGTTTTTAAGAGAGAGCAACCCAGGTCATCTCAGTCTCCCTCGTACATAGGGGTAACATGACAATAGATTGAGAATTGGTTATTAGACAGAAAGCAAAAAGTGGGAATAAACTGATCCTTCTCAGGTTGGTAGGCTGTGACTAGTGGGGCACCGCAGATACCTCTGCTTGGGACCCAGCTAGTCATAATCTATATCAATGACATAGAATAGGCTGTGGCCTAACTGGTGTTTTACAGAGTTCTAGCAGGACCTCCCTTCCATTAATTCTAATAAAGACAAGTATGCTGCCTTAACTTTTCTGCCTATGCCACTACCATCGAGCATTCTAAGATCATCTGTTCTTTATGCGTCTTAGTACCCTGCATTCATCATGTACACCCTGGTCTTGTTTTCCCTCCTCAGAGTAATTACCTCATCATTTTAGTGCCCATCCAATTATTTATTGGTATCTTTCAGCAGCCTAGAGCTCTCTTCCTCAATAACAGCTACACTGATTGTAGTATTATTAGCAAACTGTGCATTTAAGTCCTTAGTCCATAACCTGAATAATAAGGGACCTCATATTGAACTTCATAGAAATCCACAGCGCAGGGGTCCCCAGTCTTAAAACCCAGAGACTGAAACCTTCTGCTTTCTTCCACTGAACCATTTTTTAATCCATCTTGGCTCCCATGGGCTTTAAACTTCCATGATCAAGTTGGACTTTGTCAAATATCTTGTTGAAATCCAATTAAATCACATCAAATATGCAATCCTGATTATCTTCCTCATTAAACTCTGGGGAAATAGCAGTCAGTCAAACGATCTCACCTTAGCAAATGCATGCTGACTAGCCTTAATGTGCTTGCTGCATTATCACTTGCGTGCTTCTCAGAATTTATTTCCAATAATTTGTTCACCATTAATTCTGGGCTGACTGCCGTGCAGTTACTTGGTCTATCCCCTTCTCTTTTATAAACAACAGTACACATTAGTTGTCTTCCCTCAGCATTGTGCCCAGAGATGAAGAAGTTTGGAAAAATTATTAATCGGGTTGAGTTGTTTCCTCCCTTATAAGAGTCTGTCTGTATCCTCTCTTAAAAGTACTCAATATTTTTGTTTATCACTTCCATTAGATCACATTCTTCCTCAGTATGAATCCTGGTATCACCTGCTACCTCTAATAGGCTAGAACCAGATTTGCCCACTCTTCCGTTAGCTACACTACAAACTTATCTAAAACGAAGGGTTTATGCAGTTTCAAAAATTCTATTCCTTCTATCCCCTATTACTACTAAAATATCTTGATGGATATTTTTCAAGAACCTTGTGACCAAAGCAAGTTTGCCTATTTTTATTAACAAGCTGGAATAATGAATGCAGTTTCAGCTTCAGGATGCAATCGTCTAAGCCGAACAGCACTTTGACTTTTCAATTCCAGCTATTCCCTTTTGCAAATATTGATTGCTTAGTTGCTTTTCTCTCTGCAAAGAGATCTCGTTGCCGTGGCAATTTATTTATTGTACATGATTCAGTCTTCCATGGTGACTCAATGGAAGGAAAATATTCTGCTCTACCTTTTGCCCCTGGCCATATCATTTTAAATCCTGGAAATCAACTAACTGCAGATGCTGGAAATCAAAAATAACAACAGACAATGCTGGAAACTATCATCAACAGGTCAGGCAGTATCTTTGGAATAAGAAAAAGAATTCATGTTTCAGGTCAAAG
>JAUZTB010000068.1:31536929-31547678 GCA_034780895.1 Rhynchobatus australiae
ACAATGGATGATAATCCTAATCACATGAAGGAGAATGTGGCTCTATTGATGAAGATCGTCATGATGTAATATATACATCATCGTGGGTAGTTGATCTCAAGTGAAGTACACTTTGTAGCTTTAGAGAGTGCAGAGGATATTTACCACGATGCTGCCTGGATTGGAGAGCATGTCTTATGAGGATAGGCTGAGTGAGCTAGGGCTTTTGTCTTTGGAGTGAAGGAGCAGGAGCAGGAGAAGTGACTTGATAGAGGTGTATAAGAGGCATAGATCGAGCGGACAGTCAGACTTTTTCCCCAGGGTGAAAATGATTCACATGAGGGGACATAATTTCAAGATGATTGGAGGTATAAGGGGGATGTCAGAGTTAAGTTTTTTTTTTACAGTGGTTGATGTGTGGAATGCACTACCAGCAGAGGTGGTGGAGGCAGATACATTAGGGACATCTAAGAGACTCTTGAGGCACATGAATAATAGAAAACTGGAGGGCAATGTGGGAGGGAAGGGTTAGATAGATCTTAGCAGGATAAAATGTCAGCACAACATCATGGGCCACAGGGCCTGCGCTGTGCTGTACTGCTCTGTTTACATAGAGAGGCCAATGTGATACATGGGAAACACGGAGAGCTCCAGAACAAAAGAATCTAAGAAAATTGGAGCAGGTGTTGGTTACTCAGTCACTCACACCTACCCCACTATTCAACATGGCCATGACTGATCTATGCTGGCCTCAACTTCCCTTTCCACCCTTCTTAAACAAGAGAACAATACTAGCCACCTTCCAGTCTTCAGCGGCTTCACCCGTGGCTAATATCTCCAGCTTCCCACGAAGTCCAAGAATGCACTCAGTCAGGCCCCGGGGGATTCATCCACCTTGCGCACTGTAAGGTTGCAAATACCTCCTCCCTGGTAATTCTAATGTCCTCCAAAATATCACCACCTAGTTTCTCTATCTTTTGAGCAACCATGACTTTTTTTCCCTCAGTGAACACAGGAGAAATATTCATTAAAAAATCCACCCATCTCCTGCGGCTTGATACACAAGTGGCCCTGTTGATCTCTGAGGGGACTTGCTCTCTCCCTAGCCACTCTTTTACTCTCAATATAGCTGTAGAACTTCTTGGGAAGGAAGTGGTTAAACTGGTTGCTGGATTTCCAATACAATCACAGTGAAATTAAAAAGTATTTACTGGCTATAAAGCCCTTTGTGAGTTCTTTTCTCCCTGCAAATGTAAAATGCAGTAGTTGTAATTAACCTAAGGAATTAAGTCAAATAGGTAAAAATAGACACAGAAGGATAGAATTGTTTGAATTACACCATCTCCCTGAAAGTTGAGGTGGGATGAGATGGAAATTTGCTAATGATTCCAATAAGAGGCCACAGCAAGGAGTGGGGATAGGGATGAGGGGGTGTGGGGGACACATGTCGGTCTTTGGACTGGAAAATGGAATGGCTGGGGTAAAGAACCTTGAATGAAAGTAGAAAGTGAAGATATTTAGGGAGTAAAATCCACAGCCCCCAGACAGCCCTGAGGGTGAAGATGTGTGATTACCCTGTGCCTGATGAATGGAATGCTGACAATAGGCCAGTCGACAGCAATCGCTCACTGTGCTCTTACTATTGCCCTCAGCAAGATGATATCCAGGGCTAATTAACCCACAAAGATGCATGTAGAGACCAGAGATGCTGGAATCTGCTGGAGGAACTCAGCGGGTCGAGCAGCATCTGTAGAGCGAAAGGAATTAAGATATCTTTATTCATCACATGTACATCAAAACACAGCGAACTGCATCTTTTACATAGTGTTCTGGGAGCAGCCTGAAAGTGTTTGTCAATCCTGTTTGCAACCTACCCATCTGCCTGTGTTTGGGATTGATTTCGTGTGTAACAGGTAACTACTCTGCATTCACTGTATTTTGCTGGAGAACTGATTGGAAGACATAAAGTTATAAGTCCTATGATCACTGTCATGTGTTGAGACTCCTATTACATCGTCTCTGTTTGCTGACAATAGACTCGGTTTGTTGGAGTGTGCAGAAACCCTGTTATAGTAAACTCGGTGTGTTGCAGTGTATAACACACAGGATGGTGAATCATAGGGATTCTCTGCCCCAGGGCGCTCTGCCATTGATTGCATTCAGAATTGGGAGCAATAGATTTCTGTAAATATTAAAGAATCAAAGGATATGGGAATAGTGCTGGAAAATGGCGATTGAGATAGTAGATCAGCCATGACCTTGTTGAATGGCAGAGCAGGTTTGTGGGGCTGGACCCCACACTTATTTCTTGTATTTTTGTGTATAAAGAGTGTTTGCCTTTGTACGCTGAGGATAGACTCAATTTGATATAGTGTCCAGAGACTGTTTAAATAGACTTAGCTAGGCATAGACTCATAATGCTGTATTATGTTAAAGCTCTGTTTAAGGAGACTGCTTGCTCTGTGTAGACTCAATTTGCTGTGGTGCACAAAGATTCTGTTCAAGTAGACTTTGTTGAACACAGCAGTGTTGTGTGTGAGGGCTCTGTTTAAGTAAACCCGTTTTGCTGGGCAGAGACTCAGTTAGCTGTTGTATGCATATACTTGGGAGTTCATTGATAGAGCAGAGGCTGCCTCTTTTGGCTACTGTCATCTTTTTGGGCAGTCTCTGCGGTTTGAAAATGACTCCATTCAATTCCAGTTCTATGGGTTCTAAGGTGGCTTCGGAGGCTAATGCAGGGGCCACAGACTCTTCCACAGAAGAGGCAGGAAGTGTCTGAAGGAGTGGCAGGGGGGTAGTTTCGGAGGTTTTGAGCTCCTTCTGCATAGCACATTTAGCTCAGGCGACCAGGTACAAAATTCTAGGCAATGCTGTTTAAATTACTTCTGCTGCTCGCTGTGAATGTGGATCTGCTTGGTTCTAAGTCCTGCCATATATCCCACCCACCTCTGCGTCATTGGTTAGCTCAGTGAGGTCAATGTTAACCCCTCCTTCCATGAGAGAGATTCAGATGATGCTTTAAAATTAAAAATCCAGGTAAACCTTTCTAATCTGCTGTCTGGTCACCCAGCATCAAATTTTAGGCACGGGGTTGCAAGGATTATAATGTCTCCTGTTGGGGGAGGCAAAGACCTAATGAATATATTTGAACAACATAGTTGGGAGATTGATTTAAATGTTTTGGCTGCAGGCTGCACTTCTAGGACATGGCTGAAGCCAACCTGAATAGGTTAGTGCTTGAGAGAATAGCCTCTCAAGTGAGACTTCTGCTGATTTCTTTCAACTGCCAGTGATTGGCCCCAATTGTTAATTTGTCCATGTGCCTGTCAGGAATCAAAGGTAACGCATCATAATAACTCTGCCACTAAATTTGCCACTGATCTGATTTTGCAGTATTGTCACTGGTGTCAAAATTGCTGCCTCAGGTGGAGAAAGGCCCCACAGGTAAAAATATTTATTTCGATTGACCTCTTGAGATTAATCTGCTTCAGGGATGTGGGTTGAGGGAAGTTGCACAGTGTATAAGGAATAACTCCCCTGCTTTTCTATGCAATTAGAGAGACACAGCACAGAAACAGGCCCTCGACACACCAACTCCAAACCAACATCAGCCACTCATGAACACTAATCCTGCCCCAACACATTTTATTCTCTTCACATTCCCACCAACTCATCTACACACCAAGGGCAATGTACAGCAGAGAGTTAACCTACCGACCCACACGTCTTTGAGACGTGGGAGGAAGCCGGAGCACCTGGAGGAATCCCAGGGAGAACGTGCAAACTCCACACTGACATCACCAGAGGTCAGGATTGAACCCACGTTGCTGGAGCTGTGAGACAGCAGCTCTACTGGCTGCACCACTGTGACACCCAATCATGCAGAGGAATCTTTTAAATTCACCTGACAGGGCTGATAGGAGTATAATTTTCTCTGGAGTGGATCTTGGAACGTTTGTCTCAGAGATGCAAGATCTGCCCTGAAATATTCAATCAATTTGGCAAGCACTCTGCAGTCACTTAGTCCTTCTTTACTAAAGGATATGTAACCATCTCTTCATAGCCAAGAGAAGGAATTTCATATGTGTATCAGAAAGCAGGAATTTCTTCTTCTTCGGACAACAAACTTCGACTCGTGGCTCTAGTACCAGTTGGCTAATGTCACAACTGTAATCTGTGTGTAAAAAAAAATTCACTGGGACATTGAGTGTGCAACTTAGCTGGTTAGAGAGGTCTGTGCATCAAGTTAATGTTCCCTCTCTCCAGTTTACTGCTCCCATCAACCACTGTTTTTTTTAAATCCTTCATGAAAAGGCAACAACCAAACTCGTTAAAGTTCTTTTGATTTTCTTGATTGTTGTTTTAGTGTGATGTATTTATTCTGTGTGAAACCTGACATTCACAAAGTAGCATGTGCAGAGTTATTCATAAACACAAATTCCATACATTGCAGTGGTTACATTCCACAGGACTGGAAAACCACAGCCGGAATGTCAGTTTATTTAACAAAAAAAAACACAAGAACCAGAGTTTTCCAGAATATGGTCTATTCTGGGCTCCAAGAGTAGCTTAAACCCAATCCACTTGGCATATTGTACTGCCATGCAAATATTCAGCACTCTACAATTATTTCTCTGTTTTGACCCTTATCCCCAGTCTCTCTCCATACTGTCCACCTTTGCATCCAATCTACCTCCTTCCTCCAGCCTCCCTCTTTGCTGTTAGTCTGCTTCAGACACTTGTCTGGGCTCTTGTTTTGCCTCCATTCTGGGTCTGTGTCTCAGCCTGTTCTGTTTCCTTTTTGCCAGAGGAATCAATCCTTATTTTTGAACTTGCTAAGCTCGGGGATGAAATATTTTACACACACTGTTTCAAACACTCTCGGGTCAAGTAGTGGTCAGGCAATCTAGATTAAAGCTCCCTCCACACGACCTCATAAATGAGTGACTCAAGAACACTGGCCCTGCTGCACCAATGCAACATCCCATTCTCCACACCTGCCATTATGGATGGGATTGCTTATTATCAGATTGTGGGGCAGGATTGATTCATTTCAATGGATGCTTAGATGTTCCTATTATTCACATTCTTCTTACAGAAATGGCACGTCATGTGAAACCAATGTGAGATTCATGATGAAACCAATCGCCATTCGCATTTCTTCACCAACTCTCCTCAAGGCGTGTTGCCCCAACAGGCTGCTGAGGTTGAGTGGTTCATCAAAGGAGAATTGCTCACTACTCAAATTGTCCGAGCTGACAAATTGCAACTGGCCAATGGGCCTGCAAGATGATGATAAATTACTTCCTGGTTAAATATCTTTTACCATGTGAAGCTGCAGTGGATGTGAGAGTCCCTGTGTTAATCTGAATGCTCCCAGTCGGTGAAGCAAACACAATTTATTTGGAATCTGGGAACATTTCAAATCCATGGTCAGGCCAAGCCAAAGACTCTTCCCATAACTTTTTATAAAATCTCAGCCAAAATATTTCATAGGGGTTTGTGCTGATCTCAACCACAGTATAATCTTTCTTGTTATGTGGTATTTTGTGAGAATCTGTTAGTTGCGTAAGTGATTTTGTTCACCAGCAGGGCCCAAGATGTCAAACCTGGCGACTTATTAACAGTTGCGGAATATTAGTTCAGATGAGGCCAGCAGTGTCCTGGCACAGTTGCTATCCTGGCAAAGGTTGTCCTGGAGACCCTGTGATTAACCTTTGCTATGAGCATCCCAGGGGAGAAATCAGCAGGGTTTTTAAAAGGTAATTATTCACAATCTCACTTACTAATCAAAAAAACATTGGGGCTGGGAAAGAAAGGATATTTGGCTGATGGTCAAGAATTATCCAGCCTTGCAGGATAATGGTGGCTCTGTTTGCTTTCCTATTGGTGAGAGCAGCAGTGCATTGTGATGATAGATGTGTTGGCTGAGCAATGGCAAGAGTGTGGGGGCGGGACATTTGGAGCAATGAGGTCACATGATGGAACCTCCTGGTGTAGAATATGTCCAACCAGAGTTGGCAATGCCGTCACCTGGAATCCATTGCAAGATGACTCACGGATAGTTCGAAAGCCCCTTGCACTGGGACCCCTGATGACCTAGTTAGGATTAACAGTCTTGTAAGTGATACTTGAGCCAAAACTGGTGTGGGGTCTTTCACCTATTGATTTCCAACAGAAGAAACTGGCAATGTTGAGAAAAAGCCAGTGATCACTGATGAAAAGTTTGCTTGGACAGACTCTGTGTTAGGGTTAGATGGTGATTTACCCTCAGACTCTCTCCCACATCCTCTTCTATCCATGGTGCAACAATCCACTGAACAATGGTGACGTAGACAGAATACGCTGGATACCAGTCTCTGTAAAGCTGCATATCTTACCCCAGTTCTTTCCCCTTCAGTCCTAAGACTAGTGTTAAAGACTAATTTTTTTTTTGGAAAGCAAAGCCACCAAGTAATGAATTGATAACATCTGGTAAGTGTTAACAAACACACTTCCTGCACTTTGACAATAACCCTTCTCTGAACAGCATTTGAGTATTTCTTTCCCCCCAGATTTTTTTTCATGAGATTCAGTAGCAACTGTTTGGCTTTAGATGAACAACCTTCTGAGTATTTTGTTGAGAGGTTAAAGACACAGCAGGAAATACTCGCAGCACTTCTCTACAGGCAAGGACTCTGCAGTTTGTGTTTGAAACCCAAGGCTAGGGGACTGGGAATTGCATTCCACAATTACTGCCGGGCATTTATACAGAATAGAAATAACTGGGCTGATATAATGTAGATCAGGCTCTTGTTGATATTTGGAGTGTTTACATATTTTTGGGTATCACTGTTATCACTACAGCTTTATTCATTGTCAAATTGTTCAGTTTCATGTAATTTGATCATTATCCTGTAACTACCTTTCACTGCTGGAGTCTTTTCCTTTGAGTTCTGCAAAAGTTTACATATCTTTACATAGTTTCTTTTAAGTCATTCTCAGTATAAGAAAATAAGAACATGAACAGAAGTGGGAGTGGGCCATTCGACCCCTGGTGCCTGCTCCACCTTTAACCAAGACCATGGCGGATCTTTGAACAGTGCTACTTTCCTACACTAACTCTGAATTTCTGAGTCCCTTAATACTGAGAAATCTCGTGATCTTTAATATACACAGTGACTGATCCTCGACAACCCTCCAAGTGAAGAACTGCAGAAGTTCACTACGGTGGAGTTAAAGAAATTTCATCTCATTGTTGTCCTGAGGATTTGAGATTGTGACCATTAGTTCTAGACACACCATCCAGGGGAAATATTATCACTGCATCCGCACTTTCACACCCCATGAGTTTCATACATTTCAGTAAGATCACATCTCATTCTTCCAAATTCAAGAGAACTCAGCCTCTTCAATCACCCCTTGTACAACAAAGCCGCCATTCCAGGAATTTTTCCAATGAATGTTCTCTCCCTCTATCACAAGTATATTTCCCCTTCATATCCATTATGCCCTTTGAACCTATACTGCCCCTTGCAGAGCTGCTTCCAAGGGGCAGCATTGGCTTGAAGGGCAGAATAGATATGAAGGTAGTGCAGGAAAGTTTCACGGAAGTGAAAGATCCGCGATTGATACTGAGGAACGTGCACGAGGCTTCAGAAGGCCTGCCCCTTCTACTTCTCGCATTCTTATGTTCTCACACAAGAAGACCATACCTGTACACAATATTTTGTTTGCAGTCACAGCAGTGTAATTATGGCAAGACATCCCTTCTCCTGCACTTGAAACCTCTTGTAAACACAGCCAACATACCTTTTGCCTTTCTAACGACTTGTACCTGCAGTGATTTTTGTAGAATGACACCCATATCCCTCGGAACGTGAACAACTTTCAATCTCACCATTTATCTGGTGAGATTGGATGTGCTGACGTGTATTGTCCGTCCATAAATTGGTAGAACTTAACACTTTGTGGGCCATGTTGATAAGAGGTTGAAATCCCTCAGGCCAGATGAGGTAAGAGTGACAGACTTCTTCCCTTAATGAGAATGAAGCAAATAGCAATCTGATTGCTTCATGGTCACTTTTATTGATGCTGCTATTAGATTGCTTGGCGTATTACCAATCATTAAATCTTTGCACATTGTTATCAATGGGGGCCTCGAAATTCTATCGCAATGCAATGCTTATGTGTACTTTTCAGTAGAATTTCACCTAAAAGCTGATGGTCGTATGCTTTTTTTGTAATTTTTGCATTGATCGTTAAATTCACAGTTTTGCTTCTGAGTCCCAGAGTTTCCTGTTTATTGGTAGTCACGTCCATGCATCTGGACACCATTTCTATGCAACTAGTACATAGGTGAGTGGCCCCACCCACACCCCCCCACCTACAACCTGTCCCTCTCATCACCACATTTCCAACTTCAAGTAGCTCCCCAGCTGATTGCAACTCCAGACCCCTCCAGCAGCTAATTGTCAGCCCTCCCCCCACCACCTTTATGCCCAACTGCACCCTCATCACCCCTTCTACAGCTGAAATCCCTTGACCTGCAACTATACAACCTGCCTTCTTTCCTCCACAGTGGTGAAGGGAGCAAGTCCTCTGATCATGTTGATCCTCCATAACCTTGTTCTATTGTACTTGAAGCCTTGGGTTTGTTCACCATAGAACTTTGTAGTGGTAAACTCCAACACGTATTGTACATTGCCCCCCCCCACACACGGCACATCCCTTCAAGACTGAACGTTTTGTCTTGGGCATACTTGTAAAGGATATTTGGCGATTTCCGAAGTCCTCCCATGAATGGTTCTTTTGCTTTATCAGTGCCCAGCATTTTCAGTGAACGTCCCAGAGAATGCCAGAGTTGTTTGGAAGCAAGTCCTGTCTTGCAGAGGTGAGACTGGGAGCTTAAATAGTGGGCAAGCCTCCAGCATTGACTGGCATTAAAACTTAATCTGGGCTCAAAATCTTATGGAATGAGCAATATATCAGCTGAAGAGAATGGCTACTTCAGGAATTATCCAACTAAGTAATGGAAAGGTTGGTGTGAAAGGGCTGAGCATTGTGATCATGGGTGGTTAGGTGACCCGTGGAGTGGGGGTCATTGCAGATGGGAGGGGTGGTGGCTCACTGCTAGAGTACATCTACCAACCCAGGTCTTCAGGTGAGGAGCGAGGGTGGGGCATGATCCCACTGGGGTAATGAATATGGACATTGGAAGGTGTCAGGATGTGGGGCCATCCTAAAGGTGTGAAGGGGGCTTCCTGTGATATGGAGGAACTAGCATTGCCGTAAGTGGGTAGGTGCACAGTGGCTGGACAATGACTAAGTCTTCACTGCAGAGGTTCAAATCTCTCTCAAGGATTAACAGCAAAGAAGTGACGGACAGATTTTTTTTGAGCGCATACTATATTGTAGTTTGGGTGCGTGGCCTGGAAAGGTGGGGGATATAGTCATCCAGCATAGAAACAGGCCCTTCAACCCAACTGGTCCATGCTGACCAAAATGCCCATCTAAGATAATCCCATTTGCAAGTAGATTCAACAATAACCTTTTAAAGGGAATTGTAAATTTAAGAAAAGGAAATAGAATGCCAAGCTGCAGAGAGAGAGAGAGCAGAATGGGAATAATTAGACTGTACTTTCAAATTGCTGGCACAAGTCCGGTGACCTTCTTTCGTACTGGGAGGTTCTATAATTAGCTCTTCTCCTTGTTTCTTAAAGCCTGAGGAGGAACAAGGAAAGATGAAAAGAAAGCACTGATTTCTTTCCCACTGTTCGGACTGTTATTCCTGGTCTCTCGTTTACTGGACTATACGAACTGATCATTATCAACCTTCTCCTCTGTGGACTTCACCAGCACTGAATCCATTGTTCCAGTGAGTAATCTCATTTAGTCTGCACTATTTTTAAAAGGACAATTAAATGTATTGAAATGGCTACATTAAGCTCTCCTGGGGGCAATGGATGTAGTTTCGCCATGCTGGTGTTCTACTGAGTTGTACAGAGCAGGAGGCTCCTTAGTGCAGTCTGCGATCTGGGCTGGGGTGCCTCAGCCTGCTTCAAGGTCCCTTTACTTGGGAGGGGGATAAAGCATGCAGGGCTTGAACACTATGTAGTGAGCTATTAGTGTATGAATGCCAGACGAGAGGAGGAACTGGCTTGAAACTTGTGCAGATTAGTTGAGGTTTAACTCTAGCCTCTACCATTGACACAAGTAAGGAATTTAAAAAAGTAGGAAAAAGTTCATTCTGTGTCCAGAGTTGCTGCAGTGGACCCTGTTGATCATACAAACAAGTCACAGTGTGTCAGTGATGGAGTGGGCAGATATTGAATCCAGCAGCAGTAGTGTCACCTTGTCTTGGGTGGTTTTGAGCGTCACTGCCCATTGGTGAGGTGAGTCTTCCAACATGAACATCCTGCAGATGTTGGAAATCTGAAATAAGAACAGAAATTGGTGGAAGTGCATTCAGTGGCGGGGGGAGCAGTGTCTTGAATCCAGCATCTTGACCTGAGGCTTTTGGGAGAGATTTGGGGGCAGCACAGTGACACCATTAATCACAGCTCCATTGATCCAGGTTCAATCCTGACCTCTGCTGTCTGTGTGGAGTTTGCACATTCTCCCTGTGACCAGGTTTTCCTCTGGGTGCTCCAGTTTCTCCCCACATCCCAACGACGTGCAGGTAGATGGATAACTTGGCCAAATGAAAAACTCAGTGATGCTGGAGGAACTCAGCAGGCCAGGCAGCATCCGTGGAGAAGAGCAGGCGGTCAACGTTTCGGGTCAGGACCC
>JAUZTB010000068.1:31773539-31788140 GCA_034780895.1 Rhynchobatus australiae
AATTTTAGATATTTTCCAAACACAATTTCCCTTTCATAAAACAATGTTGACTCTGCTTGATTGCCTTATGATTTTCTAAATATCCTGCCATTGCCTCTTTAATAATAGATTCCCACATTTTCCCAGTGACAGATGTTAGGCTAAAAGTAACCATCTCATGCTTACTGACTTCCTCTTCAATGGTGGGGCTAGATTTGCAGTTTTCCAATCCTCTGGCAGCTCTCCAGAACAGAGAGAATTTTGGTAATTTTAACCAATGCCACCATCTCTGCAGCCACTTCAAGGCTAATGTGAGGTAGGCCATCAGGTCAGGGCCTTTAGCCCCATTATCTTGCCTTGCTGCTCTGGCTGCACTCCCCTGAAGAACCTTTACTCTCACTAGTAGCCAAAGTGGAAAAATCTATAGAGACACATACAAGTGCAGTGGAACCCTTCATTACCTCCCTGTTTGTCCTGGTCTGCCTTGGGGGTCACCTATTCCCTCTGCTTACACACACTAGCTGTGATGTGACCACAGCTCTTTAAATCTGTTGTCCGAAGTTCTCAGCCTCATAGATGTACCACAATAACTCCTGCCACTGTTCCAGCTCCAAAACCCGGAGCTTTAAGCTACTGAGCCAGAGGCAATTCCTGCACATGTGGTTGTCTAGGGCATTGGAAGTGTCCACGACTTCCCTCATGGCACAGTATACCCATTCCACTCAACTGAGTGTCTGCCATTATACAATTTTTCAACTTATTATTTATAAATAAGAAATCAAACAGTAGAAAATACTCACCAACCAGCTCCCTGCCTCCTCCCAATGCCAGTTCTGAACTCTGATGTCATACCACCACTGCCAACTCCCACAACTTCCAAACTCCTCTGTCCCACCAAGTCCTACCAGGTGGTTTCAGGTAATATCTCAACTATAACCTGCATTGGTGTGGCATTTTTAAATGTTATAAAATGACTCAGGATACTCCAACTGCAAAAATAAAATCTGGGCAGACGATCCAATGTTTGGCCAAAAGCATGTGTTTAAACACTTTGAGGATGAGTGCTGACAGTATTCATTCCCCTTTTCCTAAGCAAAAAGGAAGTTGGGAGGTTTTAGAAGGGAATTCCAGTACTCTGGGCTCCCACAACAGAAAGAAAGTGGTCTAATGATGGAGCAAAGGAAGTAGAAGCCACAAGAGGGCAGAATTGAAGAAGAGCAGAAATCACCAAGGACTTTTAGGGCTGGAGGAGGTGGAACCATACAGAGGAACAAACAAAATGATTAGAATTTTAAAACTGAGGGATTGCCAAATTGTAAGCTTATGTTGATCAAAAAGGTGATGGGTGAACATCTCGTTCAAAAAACAGATTATCTGCAACAAGATAACAGTACTGCTCTAGTGTATTGGCCAGAAATTAGATGTTTAAATCCTAGGGTCCAAGTTGAACCCATGATCCAATGACTATGATGCAAGTACTACTCCTGAGCCAAGGCTAACTTGTTGAAACCTACAGCAGTGTTAAAAATAAAGTGCATCAATTCCAGCCAATACCTGGAACTCTCTCCAACATTGAGACAGTAAACACCGCGCAAAGGATATATTTATTGCTGGGCTGCGATGTTCCATTTGAAACCAATTTCAACCCCCTCACTACACAATGTTGTTCCCATCGACAACCACCACTAAAAACAGTCAGGGAAACTGGAGTGAGACAGAGGAAGTGAACAAACCTGCTGAGCAGGAAAGAAGAGATGATGGTTTAAAGTAGATAGTTAAAAGACAATAAATCAGTCCTCAGCATCTAGCTGATGACTACCAGTTCTTCTGTTGGTTCAGCTGTCACACTCTGACTGGTGGCTTAGCTGTTCTTTCCAGCCTCTTCTCCAACTATATCAGTACGTGTCCTGTGCAATAATTTTCTCCAGTATAAGTGGCAAGTTAATCTCCCAAGTTTTAAATTAGACACACACACGATTCCCTCTTTCAGAGGGACATAACAAGCTCCTGAGAAAATAAGTGAACTTGACTACACAGAACCAAGCACATTTGTTGCCTACTAACAGAGTGAATCTGCCACAGTGACAACAGCAGTGTGATCCATCACGACAGAATTTAAGGTCAAGCCTATGCTGGAATTATCTCCACATTCGTTGATAGTTAATAAAAGAAATACTGCTCTGCCAAATGGAAGAACGTGTAAGCTCATGAGAGGAGTGAGAGAGGCTATCATGCTACCGGGTGTACTCTGCAGGCCACCAAATTAGCGAGAAAGAGTTAAAGGAGCAAATCCACATGGAAATTACAGATGTCAAAGTGTAGATTGGTGAAATTAGCGGGTTTCAATTACAAAAATATTGATTGGGATATTGTCAGAGTAAAAATGAATAATTTCTGAATTTTGTTCAGGAGAACTTCCTTAAGCAGTACATTTTCAGCCTATTGAGAAAGTAAACATTGCAGAATTATGAGAAATAGGGTGGGCCAAATGGGAGAATATTTGGGGAACAATGATCAAAAGGTTCTCCTTGCTTTTCTCCATTATCAATCTAAAGTAAACCTCCTTATTTTGATGAGATAAGGAATCAGGCCAGGGTAAAAAGGAACAAAATGTTGGCAGGTAAAACTGTAACAGAACAATGGAAAACTCTTTGCAAGATGTTTTAAATGCAAGCAAGGTGCTTCTCCACTTGGGGTAGAGATGGGGCAGCACAGTGGTGCAGCTAGTGCTAGAAACCAGAGTCCTTGCAGTGCCACACAGCAGGGTTCAATCCTGACCTCAGATGCAGTCTACACGGAGTTTGCGCGTTCTCCCTGTGACCGGACTAGTTTCCCCGGGTGCTCTGATTTGTTGCCACATCTCAAAAGGTGTGCAGATTGGCAGGTTAACTGGCTACTTTAAATTGCCCATAGTGTGTAGGTGGGTGATAGAATCTAAGAGGATTTGATTAGTTCATTGGGGGGGAGGGGGGGTGTAAAGAAAAAATTGAATTAATTCAGGATTAGTGGATGGTTGACAGTGTGGACTTGGTGGGCCCAGTTCCATACTCTATCTCCTTATAAATCTATTCAATGTAATCCAGTTAATTTAACAGCCAAAAAGCAAGGGCATAATTGATTTGAATTTTCAACACTGACTGCAGCCACTGATCCAGTGTGGGGATTCTTGCCCTGTTAAGACCGGTGCAGGGAAGAGTCAGGGTGGAGAACACACCAGATATTGATGCAGAAAGAATTAATTGTTATAGTTAGAATCACTGCCCAATTGTCATGTAATTCTTGGGGCACTGAGAATGCACAATCGCAAAACACGGTGTAGTATATGGGGGAGAATACCAAGGTTCCCAATGCTGATCATAATGTAGTCACACTTTTCACAGCAAAATGAAGGGATACTGTCTTTAGGGGGGGGGGGGGGCAGAGAAATGAGATTAGCTACCGTTGGTAGACACAATCTACAAAATGAAAAAAATTGTCACCGGTGCTGCATTGTCAAATCAGAACCAAATTCAAGTGAGAAAGGTGATTTCAGGGGAAAAAAAAGAGGCTGCAGGGAATGGAGAAACCTGTCAACTCACACTGGGAGCTGGGATCGAAATAAAAACCCAGCTCACAACATCACATTAATGACAGTGACTATTCAACACTAGTACTTCCTGGGATGGAGGGTTCATCTGATTCCAGAGTTAAATGAATTGCTTTATGAGGAATAACCAAGCAAGCTGGAGTTAGAAGAATGAGAGGTGATATTATTAAAACACAGGATTCTGAGGAGATTGACAGGGTACATGCTGTTATGGGGGAATCCAGAATTATGGGGTTAGATTCAGGATAAGTGGCCTTTCATTTAGGAGGAGGAAGAATTTGTCATCTCAATGAATCCTTGAGATTCTCTTGCCACTAGAGCTGAAGAGACCGTCATGGATGGATTTTTGGACTTTAGGGAAGGCGATTGAACAGGAAAGTCAAAGTCACATCAGCCAAGAACTTGCTGAATAGCAGAGCATACTTGAGGGGATGATTCCCATTTCTTATTTAGTTCATTGGCCATAAACATTTGAGGACTTAGGGTCATACAAAAGTTTTTCTTGCCCACATAAAAAAAGGAACAATGCAAGGGATCTGTAATTTAATTACCAAATGCATATGATGTTTAGAAAGACTTGGTGCAGTTTAATCATATCTGGCTGCATTAAAGTATTATGTTCCATATTCTTAGTCATAACACATTAACACAACAATCTCAAAACAGGTTATGTGACATTAATCTTCTATTTCTGAATGTGGAGCAAAAATCCAGCATCTCAGAGACGAAGAACAACATTTTGACCTTCCTAGGGGAACTAGTTATTTAAAATGCCTGCAGCTGTTCCTCACCCAGATGACACCATAATCTCTTCTGAATTTTTATAGCTATAAATGCTCTGGGTTAGATTTTGAGATTAAGCTCCTAATATCAGAATCACAGCCCTGACAAACAGCTGTACACAGGCAAGAACTATATCACCTGTTTGAACTATCACCTCTCACTATGGCAACAGGAACAATATATGTGATCACTCAATGCAAAGAGACAGCGAAATGCCTCACAGTAAACACAGGTTTAATGGCTCACTCAATGGTTACACACAGCACAAGGGCTAAGATCTAAGTACAGGAGCCCATGGATATCCAGCCTCCCATAACGAATCTGCCCCTCCTAGAATACATCAAAAAAAATGTTCCCTGCACTCCTTTAATGGCAAGCGTACCCTTTTCAGCAAAGGAAACCAAAACTGCTAACAATACAAGGTGTAGTCTCACAAAGACCCTATATAAATAGGGCATTTTACTTCTGTATGCAAATTCTTTCATGAGAAAAGCCAACAAACCTTCCTAATCACACGCTGGATCTGCCTACTGGCATTCAGTCAACTGCATACAAGCACACCTACGTCCCTTTGAACATCAATGTTACCCAATTTCTCATCATTTAAGTACTGATCTATCCGAATTACCCATCTTCCCACACATCACTTGGCCAAACGTTCCTCTCCTACCCATGACATGCCCGTCATCCCCCATCTATTCCTTCTCCCCCCGACTAACACCCTCCCACTTACTCCTCACTGGGTGATCCTTTCACACCCCCCCCCCACCCCACCCATCATGATCCCCTGCCTCTAGGCAATTCTCTGCAAAATTTACCTTCATTACCTGGAACAGTGGAAAAATAAGGAAATGGCCACTAACGGCTTTGGTCTCAGGTGTGCTGGAATATGCAAGCCTGGGAATTTGATTAATGTTGCTGGGTTAGCTAAGAGTTAAGTGTACCTGAGCTTGATCACAACTAACTGAACCTCAACTCCATCCATCTGCTATCAGAGTGAACTTGAGTCTCAGGGACGGCAGATTCCCAAAATAGTAAAGTAGGGCCCATTAGGGACCAAGATGGCAATCAGTGTGTGGTGCCTGTTGGAGGAGCCCAGGAAATTACCTGCGTAGAATCTTGTCCAGGTCTGAAAGGGAATTTTAAGGTTTAGGAGCAGGCATGAAAGAAAGTGAGTGCGTATAAAAAGTGTGAGTGTGTTGCGCATGCACATGTGCGAGAGAAAGAGCATCAATGCATACTGCAGAACATGCAGAGAAAACTGCACATCCTCAACAGATTTTACAAATGGAAAAGTAGTTTACAAGAAACCAAATCTAATCGACTCTATTTTTATGCCAATATCTTCATAATTCACATTTTTATTTGAATCTGAATCTGTGCAATGTTCTTTTCCCTGAAGCCACAAATCCTTGCAAAGCCCAATAAGTCAATTCTTCTACCTGATCTGGAGAGGCTCTCCTAGCACCTCCTTCATATTCCAGCAGTGGATACAATGAAAAGCTCAAAATTCAAATGCATAACCCCTCTCCATTTCCAGGTCCAACTCTGCCTTTTTCGGTTTTATTGATACTCAGTATCACCAGTGCTTGCTTGAACTTTTCATATTCCCAAGCTCCAAATATTCTTCGCACTTGTCCTCCCCATATTTTCACTTGGTTGAAAGGAAGATTCAATTGCCCAGAAACACTCACTTTTGACCACTCCTATAATAAGTAATTTTTCAAAGCACAAACATCTCGCGACCTTTTGTTCAAATATCTTCTGGAAAATTTTAAAAACACTTGTGTTGAAATATATAACAATAACCAAGCGTAAGATGGAGCTGCACTTTAAAAGTGGCAGCACAGTGGATGGAAAGAGGTGAAAGAGCTAGCAAAGAAATGGATGTTTCATCCCGAATTTATGTTGCCCTCATCAAGGCCCCTTTTTAAAAAAAAGTAACATCATGGGAATCCATAGCTCACAACTCCCTCAAAAAGGAGTAGCAGCAGCAAGGACACGGAGAACCCTGAATCTCTTTGTTAGGAACTTTCAAATGCTGCACACCATTTCCCAAACTAATAGACTAAGGACCACATGCCCACCAATGGCAGAAACTGTGGATGCCAACATGGCCTCAGCCAACACCTCAGAACCCAGAGTATTAGAGTGGAAGCAAGTCAACCTCAACGCCGAGGGACTTACTATGAAGAAACAGAGCAAAGCTGCTCTTACATGCAAATAAAAATGAGGGTCAAAGTTGCCATCTCACCACTCAAAGGTGTGCACGTGGCAGATGCCAGTTGTGGACACCAATTTCTGTATTTCCTCATTTCTTTGTTCATAATTCACCGGATTTTTTAAACATTAACCAGACCTGTGCTGGTAGGCAAGTTTCTTGCTGTGATGAGTGCAGATGTCTGCTAGTAGATAAATCTGGGACAGTTTCAATACATTTCATTGATCAAATTTACATGTGGCATTACCATTGTAACCTTATTGAGAGAAGCATATGTAAATGACATTCAAGGTGGACTATTGGGTCAGCCCAAAATCCCACTTTATTGCAATAAGAAGCCACGTTACTGTTCTGACTGGTCACCAATAACACTTAATTGCATTAACAGTAGAAAATGCTGATAAAACCCAGGTTAGATATTTTCCATAACGAAAGAAACTGTTCATGCTTCAAGTCACTCACTACAAAAGACCAAAGGCAAAAAGGCACAGAGCTGCTCAAGTCAGCTATGAAGCAAAACTTAAACTTCCTGTGTAGTGGATGGTATTCAGCAGAAGCTCATCACAGCTTTAGAACTGCAAAAATAGGGCTCATTTCTGAAGCTTTGCTGTTTATAGTTGGAATGCAGCCTTTTTAATAGCCTGGTCAGGAGTGGTGGCAAGGCTGAACCAGACAAGCTGCTGCAAGAGGGAGCCAGAGCACTCACAGCAAGGATAGAGTTGCGGTTAAACAGGACTCAGAAGCACTTTTTCCCCAACAGCTGTCTCTTTGTCTCTGTTCTCCGCTCTCAGTGTAGTGTGGCCTTGAGCAAGTGGGCTGGAGATAGCCTTGGCAGTGAAGAACCTACGTCATACCTGTCAGTCAGTTGTTGGAACCCCTACACTCTTTCCACCTACCATATCTTCTTTAGGTCACAAATTTTCTATTTAAACTTCAGATGCCTGGAAAACACTTTCCCCTTGAGACATGGAGGAGTTTCCAATCTAGGAATACCTTGTACTTGCTGTTAATTAGCTCCTGGATCACCCCGTTATTCTTAAACCAGTCCTAGTTGTTCTCAGTAGAACAATCAAGAGTCTCTTCACAGTTACCAATTGTGGTGGACCTCACATACATCCATGTGCTGTGGAAATCCTGCAGCTCCTTGAGATTGGAAATTCACAGTATGCCTGCAAGGCACTCTCCAAGCTCCCACTATGGACTCTTGAGAACTTTGACTGATTTTTATGTGGCAATGTTTCTTTTAATATGTTTGTGTTTTGGGACTAGGCTGATGGAGATTACAGAGCAGATCAGACTGTGGTCACTGGTATCTGTCATGGCACTCATGATGCCTTGTGGCCCTTTGCTCAGATAATGATACAAGTCCCTGCTCAGAGCGTTGCCACGAACTCTCTTACAAAACAGGGTGATGGTTGAGACAAAATAAAAACCTAGAGCACAATCAGAGAGGAGTCATTGGATTTAACCTTCCCTATTCCCTCCAACTAAGCTTGTGTTATTGTGTTATTAAGTTGTGGCATTCAAGTCTTTCAGGAGGATCAGTTAGTCTCCCTCTAGGATGTGGGCCAGGAGTCTTTCACGTTTGGTGTAGAAGTCCTCCTTGGCCTCATCCATAGCATCCAGATTTGTGCCATATCTGCTGATGACCATTGCAGGTTGGTTCCATGTTAGAGTAAGCCAGAGTCAGGAGACATTCACCAATGCCATAGTGTGAGTTACTGAGATGCCAGAATAGGTCATTCTCCCACATTCCAAAGACGAACAGGGTTAGGAAGTTGTGGGCAAGCTACGTTGATGCCAGAAGTGTGGCGACACTTGCTGGCTGCCCCCAGAATATTCTACGCAAAGATATATTTCACTGTGTTTCGATATACATGTGACTAATAAAGATAACTTATCTTAGCATCCTTGATTCAGACTGCTTAAGATATCCAGGTATGCTTTACAGCCACAGCATACTTGTGGACTTTGATGTGTGGTAAAGCACCATATGGATTGCATCTTTCAGGCTAAGCTACAAGACTAGATCAAAATACACAGAGACATAATGCCAGACAACAATTCCTAATCCACATCAAAACAGCTTCATGAAAAGGACTACAAATAGTTTTAACTCTAGAGCTGGTGAGAAATGTCGCTCCACACAGCGTTGTATTAACATAGCAGAATTAAAAACTTTAAACATAAACTCACAAAATGTAAAATCAAATCAGCTTCTAATTCACAAAGCAGCATGGGCACACTGTCTGCATTGAAAACAGTATGTTAAAGCAAAGCAAAATTTTCAGCTGCTTTTTCATGCAATGTTGTCCTCATCTGATTTCAGGTCAAACAATTCAGCCTTTCATTCAGTCTGACCTCACTGTCAGCTGGTAGTGCCATAAGCAAAGTCAGATTCCATAATTAACTCTAGCAAGTTCCAAATCCACTATGATGTGCTCAATATGAAATAGAAGTAGGAGGCGGCTATTTGGTCCTTTGTGTCCACTAAGATCACAACTCATCTTTTAACTCAGTCACTTCCTTGCACTAACCCCATATCCCTCAATTCAAGTTATTAACTACCAATTTCTGTTTTGAATATACTCAGTGACCAAGCCTCCTCAGATCAAGCTGCCCAAATCTGGGCATCCACGAAGACCATCAGCAGCAGCAGAAATGTAAACCACTCAACATCTGACCTCATGACCTGACAAGTATGTCACTCAAGCTAGAGAATCAAACCCTGGTTCAACCAGTGGCGCAGAAGGACCTGTCAGAAGCCATGCTACCCACACCTAAAGATGAGGTGTACTTGCCAAGTGAAGCTGCAATACAGGACTATATGGATGCTAAATAACAGAAGCAATGTACAATAAACATCTAATAACCAATAGATTAGATTGAAGCTCTCCAGTCACAAATCATGGTAGACAATTAAACAGGCTCCAATAACATCCCCATCCTCAACAATGGCGAGGTCCACGGTCATCAAGAAGCAACAAGTGTCTCAGCTTCTTCACCATCAAAGAAGCCAGAATCCAGCTAATTCAATTCACTCCAATTAACATCAAGAACTGGCTGAGAGCACTGGATACAGCAAAGGCTACGGGGCCAGCTGCTGTACTACAGACACGTGCTCTTGACTAGCTCTGCCACTAGCCAAGTTGTTCCAAGTATATTTACAATGCTGCGATCTACACGACAATGGAAAATTGCCCAGGTATGTCCTGCTCAAAAAAGAATCACCCAGTCTACTCTCAGTGAAGTGCTTCAAACAGCACTTACTCACAAGTAACCTCCCCACTGCTGCCCATTTTTCAGGATGTTTAAATTACTACAAGTGCCAGAGTATCTAATGAGTGGTTCACCTTCTAATATCCCAAAGCCCTTTCACCATCTGGAAGACACAATTCAGTAGCCTTATATTATCCACTTGCACTGTTGAGTCCAGCTCCAAGAAGCTTGACACCATCTAGAATAAATCTTCATTGGCAGCCCATCCACCATCTAAGCATTCATTCCCTTCACCAATTGCGCAGAGACTATTCCTACAGCATCACCCACACCCACAAACTCTAACATCAAGGACAAGGGTAATTGCCACATGGGAATACCACAACTGTAGCTTCTCCTTCAAGTTGCGCACTATCCTGACTTGGACACATCACCAGTCCTTCATTGTTGCTGGAATTCTCTATCCAACAGCACAGCAGGAGTACCTTCAGCTGAGGACAGTGGCAATTCAAGGCCTCAATTTCAAAGTCTGCAGGTGTTAGTAATTGGGTGGAATTGTGAACAGAATGTAAAGGAGGTTCCACGGCACAGGTAGGTAGGGTGGTAAAGAATGCACACAGCATGCTTGCCTTCACAGTCAGGGTACAGAATATAAAAACTGGATGTAATGTTGTAATGTTACAAAACACTATAAGCAGTTCGAGTTGCCACCCTATAGAGTAATGCTGGAGTGAGTGAAGAGGAGATTCCCCAGAATATTGCCTGGATTAGAGGACTTTAATTATGGGGAGAGATTCGATAGGCTGGGTTTGTTTTTCCTGGAGTGAAGAAAGCTGAGGGGTGACCCGACAGAGGTATATATAATTATGAGAGACATAGATAGGCAAAATCCTTTTTTCCCCCCCATGGTACAAGTATCAGAAATAAGAGAGCTTAAGTTGAAGCTGAGATAGGAAATTTAAAAGGGAATTTGAGGGGAAAGTTTTACAAAAGAATAGTGATTGATATCTAGAAGTTGCTGAACATGGAGGAGTATGGTGAAGTCAGCTACAACTATGTTTAAGAAACATTTCAACAGATACAAATAGCCAAGGCATGGAAAGATACAGAAATAATGATGGCAAATGGGATTAGTGTAGATGGGCAAAAATTTCAGCATGGACATGGTGTGTCAAAGGGCCTGTTTCTGTGTTCTATAACTCTATGGTGACTTAAAATAGATTGTACAGTAGGCAAAGGCATAGTAAATGCAATATAACATGGATATATATGAACGGAAAGGTGCTGCATTAGGAAGTATTGATATACAGAGAGACTTGCTGTTCTTGTGCACCACAGAGCAAACACGCAGGTGAATCAAGCAGCTAAGGAGGAAATTGAAATGTTGATCTTCATTGCTAGAGATTTGAGTGCGGAGTAAAAGTTCTTTTTTGTGACAACTATACAGGCCTTTGGTGAGACCATATCTGGAGCATCATGTGCAGTTTTGAACTCCTTGACTATAAGGGATATAACTTGCCATAGAAGGAGTACAGCAAAGGTTCACCAGACTGATTCTTGGGATTGAGGGAATGCCATACAAGTACAGATTGGATTAACATATTAGGTTAATAATTTAGAAGAACGAATTTAATTGAAACTTACAAAATTTTGATAGGGCTAGGCAGACTGAAGGTAGGGAGAATGTTTGCCCTGGCTGGGGAGTATAGGATGTGAAGTCATGGGGCAAGACATTTAGGAGACAAGAAATTTCTTCACTCAGCAGTGAGCCTGTGGAATTTTCTACCACAGAGGGCTGTATGTTCTAAGTCACTGAATGCATTTAAAAAGGAATTAGATTTCTTGGCACAAAAGTCATCAAGGGATATAAGAGAATGAAAATACGTTGAGATAGATGACTACTTTTTTTTAAATGACCAATCAATAATGGCAGCATAGGCTCAAAGAGCGAAAAGGCCTACACCTGCTTCAAACTTGAATGCTTCTAATTTCTGACCCGCCATACTCAACTATCTAACTTCATCTCTCAATCTAGGGCAATTTAGTTGTATCCTATTTTCTCAAAGACAATTTATGAACAGACAATAAATGGTGGC
Source organism: Rhynchobatus australiae (assembly GCA_034780895.1). NCBI lineage: Eukaryota > Metazoa > Chordata > Chondrichthyes > Rhinopristiformes > Rhynchobatidae > Rhynchobatus > Rhynchobatus australiae. The sequence continues at coordinate 31,785,424 of JAUZTB010000068.1, forward strand.
CATTTCAGTATAATGAGCAAATTGTAACAAGTGTAACCTTAAGAAAGGAAAGAAACAGACCAATTTTGGGAAGATAATCTATGCCTGTATATACACCAAAGGGATCAGCTCCCATTTCTTATTCATCTGACCCCTATGGCTCATCTCACATTTCTGTGATTTGCCTCAACCACTGTGTGGTGATGTGTTTAATATTCTAGCCATTCTTCAGCTAAATGTGTTTTTTGGTTTCCTCATTACATTTATAGTTACTTATCAACACGAATTTTGAAGTCACCCCTAAGCCAGAAGTCGTTGCCAATGACAAGTTACCCATCTTCCCTTCTGCAGGTCTGCCCATTAAGAATCTGCATTTCAAGCCACCCAGATTCTCAATGGTGAAACTGTAGACAAGAGAAAAAAAGTTTTGTACAAATAATGTCTGGCATTAGGGGGTTGGGGAAAAGGGTGGGAGTGATTAGTGGAATAGAGACAGAACAACTCCTGAACACAAGCTAGAAAAAAATTGACAGCTGGCCAAGTTATGCTCACTGGCTGCCAAATCCTTCAGAAGCTTTGATTCTGAGAGTCTGACATACCAAAATCATTCAAAAAAGACAATTAACAGCCAAATAAATTTTAAGTCATCAAAAGATTTATAAATCAAATGCTTAACATTTAAGAACACAATTACAAAATTAAAATTACCTGAGCTAATTCAAAGTGTAAGATAGCCAATGTGCACCCTTGTAGCAGTTCGTCTCCCTTCAATTTAATGCAGTTGCTGCTTATGATTCAGGTCGAACAAGGCACAGATTCACTAAACACCTCAGCATTAGTGTTAGCAAACTGCCACGTGGTCACACTGCCATCAGAGGGCAGATGAGAAATCACCCAAGAATGGCAGACAAACTCAGGCATTTAATACTTGCACAGAAACCCCAAACATAGTTGCATTTCCCTGCAAAGTCTAACCCATTTTTTGTAATTCTGTCAAACACTTCCCATCTTAAACAGCTCTCAATTATCCCCCTTTCCCTCATACAATCACCCTTCCCCTTTCTAGGGAAAGGAACCTGACCCCATTGTGATTCCTGTGGCATTATTTTGTGGTTCTGGTATAGCTTTGCAAATCTGTTTTTGCATTTAATCCGAAGTTGCCATATCCTTTCTATAACATGGAAACTGAAACTACTTAGCATAGTCACATAGAGTGTTAACACTTCTTTTGAGTTTTATCCTGCTACCAATAAATGAAAATGCTTGATTTGCTTTGTTTATGGGTAGTTCTAATGCATTGCTCCTTTAGGTGATTAAGCTATACCCCTAAATGGTGCTTTTCTGAAAGACTGTACCAGCTAGCTAGTTGAGTGTGGCTACAGTCAACAGATTTTATTTTATTGCTCATGCACAGTACAATTGCTGGAGGGTTGGCCCTACTACTAGCATACTTTAAGAAACATTTCTTCAACCAGGGCTGTTTTTTCATGACTGAACAGAAACTCTTAAAAGACTTAAGGTTTATGAAGAATATGTTGTGTGAGCCCACTCTGCATCAAATGAAACTAGAGAGAAACCAGCATTTCATCACACTTGAAACAAATAGTTGAGGTATTCCTAAAATGGCATTAATCAAGCAGAAGATAGATCACTTATTGGCTATCTCATTAACAATAATCTCTACAATTCTCTGGATCAGGAGTAGGACAAGAGACAAACAAGCACCGAATGAAAAGGATGCCATCTTACCACAAAGCTCTGGCAGTAATCAGGGACAAAGGTTATCCTTGCAGGAAATGATCCATACAGCTGATGACAAGGTCCAAGAATCTGAACAGAAAATAAAAGTCACACATAAGGTGGAGGAACATACAATATTTTCTCTTATTTGAATATTCCATAAGTCATAAAAATTAGATCACTGAATTACTGTAATTCTATTCACTCCCAATGGATGGGCTGAATCTTCAGTATCATCCAGTCATCAGCACTTCATGGGGTCTGTTTACACCCTCACTTTGCCAATATGATTGTGGATAAATCTTGCCATACAGTTCCTTAGCATGACCAAAGTATAATTGGGGTTACCTTACAGGATTTGGTACTTAAAATCCAAAAATGCAATCGTGATTAACTGGAATGGATCTTGAGTATTAATTAGACAAAATGCTCTCCTGCATTCAATAGCTAGAGTCTCAATAGTGCACAAGAACTGTTAACACTTCCAATGTAATTGAAGAACAGTTAAGCACCTCATCTCCTAAAAAGCATAAGAAACAATTGGTTTATTTCCTCAAATAATGCTGTATTAACAATGTAAAGAAAGTCACACAAGTGACAGGTGAGATATTGGGTGGATTAGGTGGTTTGCCTTGGGAAGGGAACAACAAAATGGGTGCAAGGCAACAAAAGGCACTGCTGCTAATGATGATGAAAGCAGCAGATGAAGATGTGGTGTCCAAGGAATGCAGAGTCAATAAGGTGAATGTTTGTAGAGCGAGAGGTTAGACAGGAAAGCAGACATCAAGCATGGCAAGAATTTTAAATCTAAGGCAACAAGAGAACTGAACTCAATGGAGATCTGTAACAGAAGTGATAAACCAATAGGGCTAGGTGCTTGAACATCTAAGGTTGTGAACAGCAGAGATTATGGTTATGTGAGGATTACGGTAGGTGCAGAGTGGAACAATATTGGATTAAAAAATGAGACACAATAACACAGCTGAAGCTTTTAGCAG
>JAUZTB010000068.1:32282651-32297757 GCA_034780895.1 Rhynchobatus australiae
CACATACCCACCTGATCAAGATCTTCCTGTAATTTTTCATAACCTTCTACAATAACTACAACACCACCTATTTTAGTATCATCCACAAACTTACTAACCATTCACACTCAAATCATTTATATAAATTACAAACAACGAAGGTCTCAGCACAAACCCCCGTGGCACACCACTAGACACAGGCCTCCAGTCCGAGAAACAACATTCGGCCATCATCCTCTGCTTCCTACCACTGAGCCAATTATGAATCCAATCCGCTATCTCCCTTTGGATCCCATGCGATCTAACCTTCCAGACTAGCCTGCTATGAGGGACCTTGTCAAAGAGCTTACCAAAGTCCATATAGACAACATTCACTGCCCTACCCACATCTACCCTCTTGGTTACCTCCTCGAAGAACTCCAAGAGATCTGTCAGACACGAGTTCCCATGCACAAAGCTGTGCTGATGTCCTGAATCAGATCAAATGATACTAAGAAGGTAAAGAGTTTTGCACTATGTTTTTCTTCTTGCAGATATATTTTATTATTTATGAAATTAAAAAAAACTGTAGTAAGACACCTTTGCCCCTGTACTCAAATTCTCTTCACATTAAAGGTCAAAATACAAGTTGCCTTTTTGACTGCTTTCAGTAGCTGGTTTACAAACACACAGATGTCTCGCTATATTTCATCACCTCCCAATCTAACACCATTTAACTAATATACTACCTTTCTGTCTTTCCAACTGAAATGGATAACTTCACATTTATCTCCATTGTACTGGATCAGCCAAGCTTTTGCCCACTCGTTTAATCTGGCTAAGTCACTTTGCACCTTCCTCACATTTCACAATCCCATCCAGTTCAAGAAAGTGAAATTAGTCTGGATAGCAGTTTTTGACCAAATCTGATATGATGTCCTAAATGGCTTCCTTCTGTGACACAAATGTCCATGATGCTGTGTTCATGCTGTGTGTCACCAGTGAGTTGTCTGAGAAAGCCAGGCAGCCTGTTGGCATTAAGGAACAGGTGCTTTATTGTCACTGGAATTTAATATGTGTTTGATGTAGGGAACATTGGGAACATTCCATACATCAAGCCCGGTGGTCCCTGCACAACATACAAGAACGATCTAGATGAGCACTTGAATTGTCAGGTGTTATAGAAGGCTACGGACCATGTGTTGGTAAATGGGATTAGTACAGATGGTTACTTGATGGTCAGTATGAATGTGGTGGGCCAAAGGGCCTGCTTCTCTATGAGTCCACACTATGATAAAGTGTGGTGAGTGTTACACCCACATAGATGATGCTCTCATCTTCATGCGGATTACACAAACAACACTGATCTGACCTACAATGCTGTTTTGGCACTATTCAGTGGTAGAAATGCACTTTCTGGCCAAAGAACTTGCATTTACCAAGTAAACAGCAGCTTTCACAACTTCCCATTTCACATAGCTGCTCAACACTTCTCTAACTAGGGCTGTGTGATGAACTGCATTGTATTAAGTTACATGGAAAGACATGGTGGCTGGGGACATGGGGTCAGTCATCAGAAGGCAGATATTAATGGTAAACATCCAAGGGGCGATGAGGGGAAATTGTTTCATGCAGTGAGTTACAACCTGGAATGGACTTCTTGAAATGGGGGATTGGAGTGTGGGAGGTTGGAGGTAGTTGAAGCAGATTCAACTGTAATTTCCAAAACAGAGTCAAGCATAAAATTGGAAAGGGCAGCACCGTAGCAGTACAATTAGTGCTGCTGCCTCACAGCTCAGGGCCCTGGGTTTGATCCTGATTTGGGTGCTGTCTGGGTGGAGTTTGCATATGCTGGCTGGGGCTGTGTGGGTTTCTTCTGGGTGCTCTGGTTTCTAAACAGGTGCTGGTAGGTTAATGTCTTGTGAATGTTGTGTATCTGATGCTATATATCTGTGACACTACTGCAAGTAAGTTTTTCATTGCACCTGTGCACACACGTACTGGTGTATTTGACAATAAACTCGACTTTGACTAATTAGCTACAGTGAATTACCAGTTAGTGTAGTTAATACCAGAAAGGATTAGAAGGGAATTAATGGGCATGAGTGAAAGAGACTAAGTTGCAGGAGGATAGAGAAATGGGGGGGAGGGGGAGGGTGGAAATGGGACCAATTCCAAAGAGTCAAATGGCCTCCTTCTGACTGGTTTATAATTATAAGGATAAATTTGCCAGGCTATAGGGAAAGGAACACCAATCAAACAACTTTTCCAAAGAGGGGTCAATGGCACAAAGGGTTAATTGGCCTCCTTCCATGCTGTATGATTGCCTGTAACTATGAGGACTCGTAAAGGAACAAAAGGGCAAAGGTAAACAGTGGCAGATGAGTGGAAGCAGTAGCTTGTTGTTATGTAGCGCATACCTTTGAGAGAGGGAGATGGAGGGAGGGAAGGAAGGGGAGACAGGAGGAGGGGGAGGGGGAGGGGGGAGTGGGAGAGGGATGGATAAAAAGGAGAAGTGTGCAAGTGCCTCTGTGCTCAGCCTTGGACATCCACGGAAACAGTGTCACCAGCTCTGCTAACCTGATCTGGGCAGAGACGTGAATTGTTTTATTAATGAGTAATTGCTGGTAATTCATCGCATAGTCTAAGTTACATATCATATTAGTGATGTGTTGATCAACTAAGTGGAACAGTGAATTGTGAAAACCACTTAATAAATGCAATAATTTGGTTACTTAATTCAGTTCCTTTGGGCTGGATATTGCATGTCCATCTTTGAATGGTGTTAAGACAATATTGAAATCCTTTCACAATTTCTCAGCCAACAAAGCAAGCCACAGCTGCATGCAGCAAGACCTGGACGACATAATGGCATGGGCTCATAATATTCACATCACAGAAGTACCAGGCAATGAGCATCACCAGCAAGAGAGACTCTAACCACCTCTCTGTGACATTCAGTGGCATTAATCTCCAGGTCCCCCATCATCAGTATTCTGGAGGTCACCATTGACCAGTCACACAAATATTATGGCTGCAAGAATAACCTTTCCCTCAATGTTAGCGAAACAAAAGAGCTGGTCATTGATTTCAGGAAACAGGGCAGAGTCCACGCCCCTGTCTGTATCAGTGGCGCTGAGGTGGAGAAGGTTGAGAGCTTCAAGCTCCTAGGTGTACATGTCACCAACAATTTGTCCTGGTCCAGTCACAGGGGCACTAAAATAAATCAGCCATGATCGAACGGCAGAGCAGACTCGATGGGCTGAATGGCCTAATTCTGCTCCTTTGTCTTATGGTCTTATGGCTATGGCCAAGAAAGGACACCAGAGCATCTACTTCCTCAGAAGGCTAATGAAATTCAACACGTCCCTAATGACTCTCACCAATTTTACAGATGCACCATAGAAGGCATCCTATCCAGATGCGTCACAGCTTGGTACGGCAACTGGTCTGCCAAGACCACAAGAAATTCCGGCTCAGTCCATCATGCAAACCAGCCTCCCCTCCATTGACTCTGTCCACACTTCTTGCTGCCGGAAAGTAGCCAACATAATCAAGGATCCCTCCTCCCATCGGGCAGAAAATACAAAAGCTTGAGAACATGTACCATCAGGCTCAAGGACAGCTTCTATCCTGCTGTTGTAAGACTCTTGAACGAACCTCTTTTATGCTAAAGGTGAACTCTTCATCTCTCAATCTACCTCGTCGTGGCCCATACACTTTATTTGCCCACCTGCACTGCACTTTCTCTGTAACAGTATATTCTGCATTGTTTTTTTTTCCCTTTTGCACTGTCTCGATGTATTTATATATGGAGTGATCTATGTGGATGGCATGCAAAACAAAGCTTTTTACTGCATCTCAGTACATGTGACAATAATAAAGCAGTCAGAGGCTGGGCATCTTGCTACAAATGAGTCACCTCCTGATATCCCAAAGCCTTTCCACGAGCTGCAGGACATAATTCAGGAGTGTGATGGAATACTCTCCATTTGCCTGGATGAGTGCAGTTCCAACAAAACTCAAGAAGCTTGACACCATCCGGGATGATGTAGCCTGTTTGACTACATCAACCACCCAAATCACTTGCTCCCTTCACCAGCAGTATACAGTGGCTGTAGCATGTACCATCTACAAAATGCACTTCAGTTATTCATCTCAACTACTCCAATAGCAACTCGCAAACACACGACCCGTTCCACCAAGATGGACAAGAGCAGCCGACACATTGGATTACCTCCACCTGCAGCCTCCCTTCCAAGCTGCTCATCAATCCTGATGTGGAACGATATCACTGGTCCTTCATCATCACCGAAACTCCCTCCCTAACAGCATAGTGGAAACACCATGAAGGATTACGGGGGTTCGAGAAATGGCTCACATCTACCTTCATGAGGAAATTAGGGCTGGACCTTGTTATGATGCACAGATCTCAAAAAAAAACAAACAAAAATTTTAAAAATGCTTTCTGTGTCCAGGTTCAAGCTAGCCAGGGTTTTATTCCCACTCAATATCGCAATATTTCCCAGGAGAATTGGGATCTATGCTGGATCAAAAGGCCAGCTTCAACTTAACGCAGCATCCAGACTCACAGTCTTTGCAGATCAAAGCACTGCATCGCTCGAGTGGGATCAACAAACAGCAGCTTTTCTGTCGTTGCGTAACTTGGATAATCAGTCATTAATTAAAGGAGGCCGGCATTTTGTGTGCGTTGCTTTGTGCCTTGCTTACGTGGATTTTAAATAATCTGCAGTGTGGGCGGTTAAGAGCGGAGGAGCATGAGTCAGTTTGAGAATATTTATGTTGTGTCAAATTCTACTTAGTCAAAATGTGGAAAATAACAGCCAGATGCGATTGATATTTAAATCAGATTCTTCAGTGATCACTTCCAGACTAACTCCAAAGTAAACATGCAGTTCTGCGTATCTGGACAAAAATTAGCCCATGCGGATGTAAGATGTTGTACATTCAGTCTATGTAAATACATTAACAATATGCATTAGCTCTATTAATCTGTTTACAACAAAATGCCAGATGTCAGCGATGGTTATGCGGTAGCACTCTCACCCTGCATCCTAAGGTTGTAGGTTTAATTCTTACTCCAGCAACTTGAGCTTAAAATATAGGCAAACAAACATCCCAAGGCTGCCCTGAGGAATGCCACACTGTCTGCTACCAATCAACTGGATACAGAAGTTACCATGACACTAATCTGGAGAAAGGTAGCGACATTCGCCCCAATATCTTGACCAATATTTATCCCTCAACCAGCAACAATCAGAGGAAATGGTGATGGTCTGTGCTCTTCATTGGACGTTGGAGTCTGCAAATTGTTTGCTGCATTTCCCACGTCACAACAGAGACCATTTTTAAAACTACATAGCCAGTGGTGAAGAGCTTCGGAACATTCAAAGATTGTGAAAGGCACTTTGCAAATGCAAACTCATTCTTTGCTTCGCTGTGCAGGGTTCCAATCGACCAAATTCTTTGCTCGTTCATCTCCATAGTGAACCAAAATAATTCCCATTGACTTCAGCTATACAGTTTTAACCTTATCATTTCAATGGTTCATATCCATTTCCTCATGGAGTCATACAGTACAGCAACAGGCCCTTTGCCCCCACCATATCCACGGTGACCATTTTACTTATCCAGATCAATCCCACTTACCAGCATTTGGTTTGCAGCCTTCTATATCTTGGCAATTCAAGTGCTTGTCCAAATGCTCCTTAAATGTTGTGACAGTACCTGCCTTCACCATGTCCTCAGGCAGTGCATTCCAGATTCCAACCACTCTGTGTGAAAACATTATCCCTCAGACCCCCTCTAAACCTCCTAACATACCTATGTCCTCTTAATTTAGACACCCCCACAAAGGAAAAATAGGTTCTTACTAGCTGGTCTATCTATCCCCTCTTAATTTTGTATGCCTCTCTCGGGTCACTCCCTTCCTCTGGTACTCAAGGGAAAACAAACACACCCTATCCAATCTCTCCTTAAACTGAAATGCTCCAAACCAGGCAGAATCCTGGGGGATCTCCTCTGCACCCTCTCCAGCACAATCAAATCCTCCCAATAATGAGATGACCAGAAATGCATACAATAATCCAGATGTGGCTTAACCAATGTTTTATTGATTTGTAACATTATATGTCCCTGCTCTTATATTCTATGCCACGACTGATGAAGGCAAGCATTCCTTCATCATCACCCTATCTACCTGTGCTTTAACCCTCAGAGATCTATGGACGTACCCCGAGGTCCCTCTGTTCATCAACACTGCCATTTACTGACCTGCCTGCCCTTCTCTGACCTTCCTATTGATTCCTCTACTTTTTTCCATATTTAATTGCAACACCTTCTGCATCAGGTACAGTGGACCAAAATCTGATCTTTCACCACACCGATCCGGATCACTGTTAGAAAAGACGCCAACAAATAAAACTCAGGAGAACAGACAGATGTCTGGTCCATTTCTGAGCTAGTTGTGGGGACTGAGGCAATGAGGAAGATGCTACATGGGGCAATAGATCAATGTGTAAGGGAGGCAGTCAGATAAGAGCAGAATTATAGTTTATTGAAGCAAGGTTGATGGATAGGATATCGGATTAATGTCCATCTAAGGGTCAAAATGTCTATTAATGATTTGCAAACCTGTTTTCATTCCAAGGTATTAATTGAGGCAATGAGGTGGACTGTGACTATTTCACTGGGAGGTAAGCATGGCATTGAACATTCACCGTCAAGTTGAATAATGTGATGCATCATATGACTACATTCTTATTTATTGCAACGCACTGCAAATGTTTTGATTAACCAAGGTTTTACTGCAACAATATGAAATAACAGCTGTAAAGCTCAAGCCAGCACTTCGAATAACATACTCCAGGAAATTCTCCGGTGACTTTGTCATTTGTTCCCCTGTAATTTGGTGGATCTCAAGGACCGTGTTTAAGGACTCTTTATTATTCACACACACTACATTAATGCACTCACTTAAATCCAGGATAACATTACTTCTCATTTAACGATGGTGCAAAAGACAAGTTCCACATTTCCACTGGTTCTCGTGGGTCCTGAGCACATTCACTGACATCTGTGGCACTTGGGCTATTTTAAAAATTATTTACCAGCCAGAACCATATTGTTTTTTTTGGATGATGCTTTTAATTACTACAAGCACTTCATGCAGATTGGTACCATATGAATTGAACCCACATTTGATTAAATGGATGACATATTGCACAAGTTTATTAGCTAATCTGTTTTACAATGTCACAGCATCATAAGTTATTAAAACATTGGTTTTATTCTTGTGCCACAGCCTTGGCTAAAGTGGGAACGATGTGAAATGCCTACAGCATTCTTGGAATGCGATGTTTTGAACATTCCCCTTGAAGCAACTTCTTTTTGTCAGTTTTCCAGCAATTATCTGAATTTCCTAGAGGCAACCCCAGCGGTTTGCTGTGAATTTCATGTGCACAGTGCTCAACTTGTTGTCACAGGTTAGACCTTGCCTTTTGTGTGCTGGCCCTAAACAAGTGAAGCAAACAGGCAGATCCCTTTCAGCTCTCTCGCGATTCTCTTCTTCATCGGTCAACAAGCAATCAGCTCTCAGTCATGATTTAGAACTTGCTCCACACTTCCTCTCTTTAAAACAACACCATAGGTCACCATAGCACTGTTCGGGAAAGTTGAATAAATAGAGGGAACTTAAATGGCAAGATTCACAGAACAACTTTGTCGGGTTTCCCTGTGTGACTGCAGGACACACCTGACATTCTCAGCTTCAGCCTAGCGCTTCTTATCGATAGGCTGCAGGTTCTCACAGTTGTCAGAGCACACCCAGGATTGCAGACATCTCTTGAAAGGACATGCCACTATATGAGGAACATGCTACAAGGAAGTGCTGCTGCCGAAAAAAATCAACTTCAATTACAGAGATGGTGATCCCATTGAAGTCAGAGGTAACGAGACAATCGAGTGAAGAACAGTGTGCACAGGAGGGCAGCACAGCGCTGCAGCAGTTAATGCTGCTGCCACACAGCTCCAGCGGCTCAGATTTGATCTTGGGCTCTGCGCCCTCCATGTGGAGTTTGCACGCTCTCCCTGTAACCATGTGGGTTTCCCTGAGTGCTCCTGTTTCCTTCCATGTTCCAAAGATGAATGGGTGGGTAGTTTAATTAGCTATTGCAAATTACCCCTAATGTACGTGACTGGTAGGGAGTTGATAGGCACAAAGAGGGGGAATAGGTTACAGGGAAATAAGAGAAGATCAGACAGAGAGAAATCATTTACTTTCTCCAATAAAAGTAATAGGCATGAAGTGCACCGTACTGTACTAAGTATGAGTGTTGAGTGTTACCAAGGGCTGTGTTGGCAGAGGGGAGGGACAGACCTGGGGCAAAGGCTGACACCCACCCTGCCACCACTTCATTCAGAGCCATCGGCACATTAGCTGCTCCTATCCCAAATCAGTATTCAGAATGAAAGCAAGTTGCTGGAGCCCCTTCTTGGTTGAATAAATGAGCGGATGTTGCAGGTTTCAGCAAATATTTCCACATCCTTCAAAATAAATAACAAGTTTCTGAAGGCGTAGCTGCTTCTGCACACCCTCACCAATGTCCAGCGATTCCCAGACGGAGCCAGACACCCCTGTCACTCTCACAGTCCACTCAGCGAGAGGCCTCTTGGTTCCCACCCACCATCATATCCCCAATGATCTGGCTGGTTCCCACACCTCTTCCCTGATCATTATCTTATTACCTTTCTAGATCCCCTCTCTGAACTACCCACCTCCTCTAAAAGCATCTCCAGAGTCTTCTTCCCACCTCTCCTCTCTACCTCATGCTAAATAAAACAGATCTTCCCTCATGATAAGCAGCTACTGGATTAGGTGGAGACTATGCAACACATTTCTTTATTTCTGTGTTGCCATAGCAAATTGCGCGAGTAGACACACTTAATCATCCCATCAAACTTGATCGCTGCTTAGAAAGAAACCTAGGTATACCCTGGTCTGCATTAGGTAGGTCTGCAAGGCAGCTGATTAACAAAGCAAAGCTCTGTTTGAAGAGCCAGTCTATTACATGTAAAAGAGCTGAAACCTTTCTCTGCCTGCCCATCGTCTCTCTTTGCCAAGATGCATGCGAAGGTTCTTTGGAGGCTAATCACTTTCATTTAGGGAAATTTACTCTCCACTTCAGAGCCAATAAACAAGTAATCCTCTTTGTCCTGGGAAGTAATTGGTTCTGAAAGCAGCAGGAAACATCTGCTTTCCTTCCCTTTTATGTTTTAAGATGCAACAGTTAACATTAGGTTTCCTATGATAACAGGTCTTGTAGTATGGTTCCCTTTCACTCAACCCTCACCCCAGATTACAGGGTATTAATACTAAATAGCAGGATTTATTGTTGGTCAATGGGTTTAGGGTGAGAAATGAACAGTGTCATGTGAAGGATTTAGCAAAGTGATGTCTGTAGATCAAGGCATGGCTTGGGTGGAGAAAGGAGTGCTGATTTCTACCAACGTCTCACCCCTTTTCCCTCCTGACTTGGGGTAGTCTCCATCCCACAACAGACACAGAGAAGACGAGGGGAGCGGAAGGCAAGGCTCCTTTACTCAGTCTTGCCTTCTTGCCTGCCTCAGATCAATTTTGGACTTTGCTAAACATATTAACATCCAGAAGAATAAAATATTAAAATGTGGCCTGATGAGTAAGCTTGACAGGAAAATCGGTGGAGTTGTGGATAGTGAGGAAGGATGTCAAAGGATACAGCGGGAAATAGATCAGTTGGGAATTTAGGCAGAGAACTGGCAGATGGAGTTTAATCTGGGCAAGTGTGAGGTGTTGGGAAGTCAAATACAAGAGGAAACTATACAGTAAATAGCAGGACCCTTAGGAGCATTGATATACAAAGGGATCTTGGGGTGCAAGTCCATAGCTTGCTAAAACTGGCAACACAAGTGGATAGGGTGGTAAAGAGGTGTACAGCAGGCTTGCCTTCATCGGTCAGGGCAATGAACACAAGAATTGACAAGTCAACTTCCAGCTGGATAAAACTTTGGTTGGGCCTCGTTTGGCAGTTCTGGTTGCCGCACTCGAGGAAAGATGTGGAGTCGTTGGAGGGAGTGAAGAGTAGGTTCACCAGGATGTTGACTGGTTTGGGGTGCATTACCTTTAAGGAAAGTTTGGACAAATTTGGATAGTTTTCTCTGGAGCATCAGAGGCTGAGGGGGCGATCCAATAGAAGTCTATAAAATTACGAGAGGCATAGAAAGGGTAGGTAGCCAGAGTCTTTTTCCCAGGGTGGAAATGTCAAATACTTGAGGTCATAGGTTTAAGTTGGGAGGGGGCAAGTTTTTAACACAGAGAGTGTTGGATGCCTGGAATGCACTGCCATGGGTGGAGGTGGAAGCAGATACGATAGTGGGGTTTATGAGGCATTCAGACAGGCACATGAACAGGCAGTAAATAAAGGGATATGGATCATGTGCAGGCAAATGGGATTAGTTTAGATTGGCTTCATGGTCAGCACTGACACAGTGGGCCGAAGGGCCTCTTCCTGTGCTGTCCTGGTCTACATTCTATCACATCTGGCTCCCACTTCCACCAAACCCACCACTCTCATCCTCCCCACACTCAAGTCCAAGCTGACACCCCACTCCTTCCCGAGGTCTCACTCAGAGGGCAACCGCCACTCAGTGACCCAGGGACTCTGAAGAATCTCAGCACAGTTCAGACTGCTGTCAGTGGAAGTCTCCTTCCAATGAAAAGGCCAGGACACTCCCCACTGGCAGACCAGCAGAAGGGTGGTGAGAAGGTCAACAGTTGAGTGAGAATCGTCATCCCACCAGTCTACCTTCCAGCTCCAAAAGAAAGGAAATGCTGGCAGTTTTCCAGCAAATGCCAATCAGAAGAAAGAGGCCATTAAAAATTTATGTTCCGTTTGTTCATCTACAGTATGTAGATGAACTGGCTGAAAATTTCATGTGGGATTTGAGGTTCAGTCTTGGTGCTTAGCCTTTACCCTTCTTAATAAAGAGTTACAGATCCAAATGTCAACGAGTTAACCTTTAGCGCTTCATGCTCATTTACCGTTCAGTCAGGAATTAGGCAGAAGCAGAGATATCTGTTAGCTAATTCTACAGCTGTGCTATATCTCTATAATACAAGCCCAATTATGCTGCCAAGCATGCTTCTGTGCACAATGTGAGTGCACAAGGGCAGCCCAACTCAGAAACTGTTGTACCTGACTGATGGGTACCTGCAGCTCTTTGGTAACTGTAAAGTAGACAACATGGCCCCTCAGTGTCAGCTGATAAGAGTAATTCAACATCATACCTGCAGATGAATAGGTTGTCTTATTACCAATGATCGCTGGTTAGAAAGAAACCTAGGTATACCCTGGTCTGCATTACCCCAAGTGTGCAGTTGAGTGGTAGAGTTTGGGAAGGCAGGGATTGGGGGGGGTGGGTAATGGGAATGTGGGGAGAATAAAATGGGATTTGAGTAGAGTTAAATTGGTAAATTGGTCTATTATTGTCAAATGTACTGATTGTCAGTTGCCCAACCTAAACCTTAAGGAACAATGCCTCATCTTCTATCTCAATACATTGAAGCCCCTGATATTTAATATTGAATTTCACATTTTCACTTAACCATTGTTCTTTTATGTCTCCACAAACGTGGCTGTTTCTCTATTTCAATTAGTTTCTTTTTTCATTGCTGTCTCCAACCGCCAGTTTTTAAATTGTTCCCTTCACAACTTCTGTCTGCTTCCAATCTCAGACTTTCCCTCTTTTTTCTAACCCCCCTCCCATCTTAACATGCTTGGTTTCTCACTTTTCCACGTCTGACAAAGGGTCCTTGAACACGTTAACTCTGTTTCTCTCCCCACAGATGCTGTCCAGCCTGCCGAACATTTCCAGCTTTCTCTGCTCGTTTACCTTCTTTCCTTTTTTAGCTCCAAAGCGATAGATCCCACACGTGACTATATTGAAATCCATCTGATTCCATATTTCCTCAACATTGAAGGAGGGCATTTCAGCCTATCGAGTCTATACCAACTCACAAAGCAATCCCATTTGCCACTGATTGTTCCTGTAGACTATTATCCCCACTTTCCCATCAACTCCACTGAGATTCTACCCCTCATGCACACAGTAGGGGCAATTTACAGCAGCTAATTAAGCTACAACCTGCATTCTTTTGGGATGTGGGAGGAAATCAGAGCACCCAGAGGAATACCACGCGGTCACAGGGAGAACATGCAAACTCCACACAGACAGCACCCAAAATCAGGACTGAACCCAGGTCCCGAACTGCAAAGCTACAAGCTATGCCACTGTCCTACTGTTTGTGCATTATATATTAACACCTCTTTAACTTTATGCTTCACACTGCTTGCAATGTCATTCATCCACACTGTCAGACTCATATGTAGATATCTCATCTATGTCATTATTAACTGAATAGTTAAGCCTCCAACATTAATCCTCACAAGACTTCATTTGTCTTATGCTGCGAATACAAGGACACTTATCATTAACCCTCTCTCAGTCTCCTGCCATTCAGCCAGCTTCATATTGAGTCCAATGACTTGCTTCCAGTACCATGAACTTCTGGATGTCTATCCCTTAAGAGAATTTTTAATCAAATTACTATAAACATACAGCCTGTATAAACAGACGTTACAGTCCACTGGTATATAAATAAACATTGTAATACCACTACTTCAGCCACCTATTCAAGAAAAAAATTCACAAGTGTTTTTTCTTACCCTGATTTTAACCACAAGGTAAAATAATATCACTGAGTAATTGGTTGTCTGATCTTGACTTCTTATGTGGGAAGTGACCTGGATTTGTTCTGCTGTGCAAACTTGGAGACTAGCTGACTTTTTCATTTTACTCTTCATATTGAAATCAACAGTCCAGAATTGTTAAAAGCCAGGACGCAATACTTGTGAAGGTTTGACTCTGATGCTCCGCCAGCTCTTCCAGTGGGCTGTGAGTTAGTCCCACTCTGATGCCTGTACGCACCAGCACTGGACAAGTTTCCCATTTCAGAGGCTGATGCACCGGAGTTGGTTCTGCTTCCCTTGGGAGCAAGACTTTGGAGGTCAGCAGGACTTGCTGCATAAAATCATTTCTCACCACTCCTGCCATTTATTTTTTATTCTAAACCTGACTTCTTCAGTTACAGACACAGAACTTAGAACAGTACACTGCCGGAACAGGCTCTTCAGCCCACGATATCTGTGCCAAACGTGAGCAGAATTAAACTATATCTCTCCTGCCTGCACATGATCCATCTCCCTCCACTCCTTGCATATTCATGTGCCTATCTAAAAGCCTCTTAAGCACTACTATCATATTTTCTTCCACCACCACCCCTGGCAGCCTGTTCCAGGCACCCACCACTCACTGTACAAAAAATTGCCCTGTATATCTCCTTAAACTTACCCCTTAAATGCATGTCCTCTAGTATTTGAATTTCTACCCTGGGAAGAGATTCTGACTGTCCACCCTAGCTTGGCCTCAATTTTATAAGCTTCTATCAGGCCTCCTCTCAGCCTCTGATCCTCGAGAGAAAAAAAACACAAGTTGGTCCAATCTCTCATAGCTCATACTCTCTTAACCAAGCAGTATCCTGGTAAACCTCTTCGGTACCCTTTCCAAAGCTTCCACATCCTTGCTGCAATGGGGTGACCAGAATTCTACACCATACTTCAAGTGCAGCCGATCCAAAGTGTTATATAGCTGCAATATGACTTCTTTACCATTATTCCCAGTGCCTCAACCAATGAAGGCAAGTATGCCCTACACCTTAGTTACCACCCTATTGACTTGCATAGCCACTTTCAGGGAGCTTTGGACTTGGACCCCAAGATCCCTCTGTACATCAATGTTGCTAAGGGTCCTGCCATTAACCTCCCAAAGTGCAAATCACTTGCCCAGATTAAACTCCATCTGTCACAATGTTGAGCAAGGAGCAAGCTCACAGAGAACCCAGATGCAGCACACCGACACAAGACTGGAGTCAGGATACTTCCTCGACAAACACAGGCAGCAACTGGAAGGAATCTTGCCTCAGAGATCTGAAGAGGAATGCCAACACAAACTGGATCTTTGAAAAGGAATAGAGAACACAGGACTGCTCTAGAGTAGACCACTCTAAGCAACTTGGAGCCAAAGTAAACCCAAAAGTAGACCAATACTCTGCCAACTAGTACTAGAGAAACAAAGGTACTTATTCTAGGCCCCTGATGGGGCTCAGGTGAGTGTTGTTATTTAAACAGTCCAGCATGGAATCCATGTGCTGGACAACAAGGCATTAAAGGAGCCAAATTGAGGGCCAGAACTCAGAACCATGACAATCTGCCATTTCTCTGCCCATATCTGTAACTGATCTATATCTTGCTTTATCCTTTGACAACCTTCTTCACTGTCCACATTTCCACCAATCTTTGTCCTCATTCTTTACAGACAACACAAAGGTTGGTGGAGAACGATTTTTGCCTATCTCCTTATCAAAACCCTCATGATTTTGAAAATGCCCATTAAATTTGCTCTTAACTTCCCCATCTCGTGTGAGTAACAGACTCTTTCTCCCAAATGCTTCCACTGTTCGTTGAAGGTCTCCTCTGTTATCACTCCCATGCAAAGTAACTAAACCAGTCAAACACAAATGCGGTACTTGTCATTAAGGAGGGGCAATTTGTAACCAAAATAGCTTAGTACAAATCCTGCAGAATGGAATTTCAGAGTGGTGCAGCATATCATATGATTAATTTCATATCACTATATGACTCAGAGTGCCCTCCTGTCCAATGACTGCACTCTGCGCTAAAGAGGCAGTCAGTCACAGGAGGAAACAAAATGCTATGCTAAAGCTTTAAAGGTGAGAATTGAAAATGGAGAGATTATGAGGCATCACAGCCAAATTTAAACAAGAAGTGTCAAACTCAAGATTCCCTCACTCACTCTTGGTTGTTACAGATTTTCTTGACAACAAAGTAATAATGGTAGTTTTGCTGTGATGTTTTCTGGTCTCTGGGGCTGGAAGGGGTGGAGAGTTGCTCATCACTTCTGTAAGCAAGCTCCAAATCTCCAACAGACGGCAGCACACTATTACAATACCCTC
>JAUZTB010000068.1:32545552-32558976 GCA_034780895.1 Rhynchobatus australiae
ACGTGCACTCCAAGCTCCCTCTTTCTCTTCCCACAGATGCAGCCTGACCTCCTGAGAATTTCCAGCCTTTTCTGTTTTTATTTTAAGATTTCCGGCATCTGCAGTTTTTATTTTTCCCTCTGTTTCTCCACATTTCTTAGAATATAACCATTTATTGTGTAATCATTTATCTTGCTTACTCTCCCCAAATGTATACCTTGCATTTCTATGGACTAAATTTCATTGCTGACCTAACCAGTCTGTTAATGTGTTCCAGCAGCCTGGAATCAACAGCCTTGCCCATCAGCTGCACTGCCAATTTTAAGAGCATTTACATTCATCTTCAGCACAGCTGATACATTCAAGTTTAATTCCATAAAGCATGAATGTCAAGGAACTTGATACTCAAGTTTTGAGGAAACCGCCAGTATTCGTACTTCCTGTCACTGAAATGCCACTGAGCCAATTTTGAATCTTAGGAAGGGTATCCTGGAGGCATTGGACTTATTAATAAGAAAAGGGCGGTCACTCTAGTGTTCTACTATAAGCCTCCCAGTAGTCAACGGGAATTAGAAGGGCAGATCGCAGATAAGTGTAAAAGCAATAGGGTTGTCGTAGTTGGGGACTTTAACTTTCCAAACCTTAACTAGAATTGCCTTTGTGCATGGGGCTTAGATGGGGAAGAATTCATAAATTGTATTCAAGAGAGTTTCTGCAGCAATATGTAGAGAATCCTACTAGGGAGGGGGCTGCACAGTTAAGTGGTTAGTGTCTGGAGGAATTTTCTGGGCTCAGTGACTACCATAGTTCAGTAAGCTTCAAGATAGACATGGAAACAGATAAAGTCAATCCTCAAGTTAGGCTGCTAAACTGGGGGAAGGTGGGTTTGAATACTATAAGACAGGGCTTGGGAAAGGTAGATTGGGAGTAGCTGCTGAGGGAAAAAGCATATATTAATTGGAAGCAAGTAGTAAGAGTTCAGAGGATATAAGAAAAAACTTAAAGAAATTAAAGAGGGCTAAGGGGGGGGCCACGAAATGACCTTGGCAAGTGCATAGAACAGTACATCACAGGAATGGGCCCTTTGGCCCCCAATGTTGGTGATGACCATGCCAATTTTAATTCTGTCTGCCTGCAAGTGGTCTGTGTGTCTCCCTTCCCTGCCTGTTCATGTGCTTGTCTAAATGCCTCTTAAATGTTGCCAACATATTTGCTTCCACTATTTCTCCTGGCAGCACATTCCAGGCACCTGTTTACTCTTTGTAAATCAAAAGACAAACTCACTTCAAATCTGATGCAGGGTTTCAACCCAAAACGTCAACAATTCTTTTCCTCCCACAAATGCTGCTCGACCCTCTGAGTTCCTCCAGCAGATTGTTGCTCCAGATTCCAGCATCTGCAGTCTCTTGTGATGCCATGTCCTCTAACCTTGTTGAGCAACCTCCTTTGTGGGACCTTATTGGAAACCTTCTGAAAATCAAATAAACCCCACATCCACTGGTACCCCCTTACCCATTCTACTCATCACATCCTTCCAGAATGTTGTGACGTGAAGATGTAGCATTATGTATATGTTTGAAAATTGTACTTGTATAGACTTTAAAGAGACCTCCATGACTCTTGCCTTGCAATGGAAAGCAGTAAATCTCTGATTTTTGTGATGAAGTAACAATAAAAGTAAACCTTATAGGAAGTCTTGACCCCAAATGTATACTGTGCTGCAATATACAAGTTCCTCATTTTAGCTGAGGAATCTGAATTATGTATACGTTATTCATATTGGTTCCTCATCTTAAAGTGCTGGAACAACAGAACTGATTTTAATGACTGGGCTTTAATATTTAACAGTTTTAAGATTGGGACCATTCTGTAAGCAGATTCTTGACTGTGCACTTTGTTATTGTGGATGTCTATTTGCAAGTAATTCCTGGTGTCTACTTCAAACTGGTACATCCCTAACAGCTGCCTAACAATTTGTACAAAAAAATCAAAAACTAAAAATGCTTGATGGGTTTGAAAAGGGTGACTGAAAGATTTTGTGTTAGTGAAAGGGCAAAGTACATTCTATTTCAGCTTTATTTCCTTTCTTCTAACAAAGATAGAATACCCCAAATGCATGAAATCTGCACTAACAAATACAAATGCTGAGAATGCTCAGCAAGTTGGGCAGTATCTTTGGATCCGTTAGCGTTGCAGAACTGAAGAGATCTGAAATGTCACCAGACTGAAATGTTGTGTTTCTCAATGCAAGGATCATGTTTGATCTGCTGAGTGCTTCCAGTATTTTCAATTTTAATTTCAGTTTATTAAAATTTTGAATAGCCTGTTGCTCCCAATTTGTGACACATGATCAGTTGATTGCCCTATAAGGCCACAGGTGGGCTGACTGTTCCACAGACCAACTAATTATGTCTAAGTAGATTGGTAATGCACTTTGGGATTAGACCATGAGCTTGGATCTGAGTTTGTCTTGCAGAGATGAGACCAAAGTGCAACAAGAGCAGTTTGCCAAATGCATAATGCGTTTTTAACAGTTGCAGTCATATTTTGTTTGCACCTATGATGAAATTTTTTTTCCAATGTGCCAGCTGCTCTCAAATTCTATCATTCACTGATCACCTGCAGCACACCCAGCTGCAGAGCCAAACATAACCCATGTTATTAAAACGGATGCTGCTGTTAGCAAATGCTAAAGTTGCTTTCATCAAACTGTCTGGATCAAATTTAGCCATGTAACCTTTTAAAATTTAAAAATTAAGCTTTGTTTTTTAAAGAATTTTTAAATTTTTGGGGTAGCTTTCTTGCACACTCTTCCTGGAATAACTTCTGCCAAAAAATCATTATACTTCAGTGTAGTACAACAATTACACTGTTGTAAAATTTAAATTATTTTCAGTCCAAACTATTTTGTGGCTTTTGTGGTAGTTTTCAAAAAATTTTTCTGCTTTTATACCCAGTCTAAACCCTATTGGGAAATGCAGCCATGCTGCATTAGTTTTTCAAATCCACTGCAAACTATGTAAAATAATATGCAAATCATGTTACCAGTACAAAAGCACTCCTTTCACAATTTTCAAATTGAATGCATGTAACCCACAACATTAGAGGTAATTGTTGAAATTGTTATTTTCAAATCTAATAGTTGAAAGACAAAAGATCTTGGAATTTGGCTTCTTAGTGTTTGTGACACAGAAGTGCTGGTTTTTGCAATTAAATCTTCTCTGGTGGCATAGGAAGGCAGGCCCACCCCCAAAACTTGGCAGCTAACAAATTGCAGAACACTGATTTTTAACAGTGTGTAAATGTCACTGCTATTCAGAGACATTTTAAAAATGTTTAACTTTTAATAAATAGTAATTTAGTTTTAAGAAAATGAAATTGATTAAAATACCTAATATTGATTATACATAATTTCTAAAAAATTGAAGGAAGAAAATAACGATCCCTTTGCAGCCACTGGGGCATGATCCTGCACCAGATTTAACCTGGTGCTGAATACAACAGATTCAAGCACATTGGTTGTAATACTGGGTTCTGTTTTTGGACCTCATGGAATCCATGGAGCAAACCAACTAATTCAACCATCAGAATTCATCATAACCTGCGGTACCTGTCTCCATATTTTTGGCTTTCTTCAAACCTACTCTCATATTGGTGACTTTTTTCCTAAAGGAGAGCTTTCCACCAGATAGATCACCCTTCTCTGACTAGGGTGTGTATATTCTTGTTAGATAACAGAATTAAGGGCACTGTTTCAATGAAAGGTAAATAGAGTTGACTTTATTAAATAGAGTTGACTTTAAAAGTAAATAATGCCCTCCGCCACAGTTTTGTTATATTTTGATTTGACTCTTTCTCCCACCACCTCAGTAAAATTTATGCACAATTCTGCCTTCCATACTATAATCCATACCAAATTCTGCCTGCTATATATCCTTAGTGTTTACTGGGGTTAAAGTTGAAGTCCAGCAGTGCCTCAAAGCTAAAATTCTCATTCATGTGTTCTAATAATGATACAAGCTTAACTGGCTTTCTCGTTAGCAGAGCTCAGTTAATTTACATAGAGTGCTGCTTGATACTACTGAATAAGCAGGAACAGTATCTAACTGACAATGTGAGTAATTTCAGAATAAGCTAATGTTTGTAAATGAATCCCATAATTTTCTGATGCACAAATAGAACAGATCCCAAATTGACCAGTATCTGGAATATTGTCTGCAAGTAACCCAAGAGTATTTGATGTTATTTATAAATGTAAAATATTGTTCGTCGTCTTGGAAGTTTCATTTGGCCTGGTATCTACAGCCTTTAGGGGAACATTCCATTATTTTCTTTGCTCTAAGTAAGGGAAATAAAAGCAACCTGATTTTACATCTTCAGCACAGACATATGCATTTTTCTGTTTGTATACCGTATTGAATTCCTTAAATCATTTTAAATGTATAACTCAAGCTCAATGTAACCATCTTTTTTAAAAAAAAAAGTGTTGATTTAAAAAGTTAATGCAGCTTTCGGGTGAATTGTGATAGATTACCTCAATGTTTCTTAGTACTTTTTAGTTCTTGTATTGAGCTGTTTAACAAAGCTCAGTGTGTACTCATGATTGAGCTTCCCTTTGGTGATCAGATGGCAGTTGACATTTGATGCTATTGTGAAAATGTTATCAGCAAAGTAATTGCCAACTTGAACTACATATACAGCTAGCTAAAGGTTTTTGCTACCATTCATAACTTTGAGCTGGTGAGAGCATTCAATTCATTGTACTGTCATTGCAGAATCAAACCACAGCTGGAGTGGTTTGTACACTGTCATTTAGTAGATAAGTGGTGTATAAAATTATGAGCTCAACTGTGGGTGGACCCATCCTTAAATATATGTGTTACTCTATAAACTCTGCACTGTCTGTGACATTGCTTCTTCCTAAATAAGATGTGCATGTAACTACTGTGCACTTGATAGGTTAAAATTTAGGTGCAGGAGTGGGTAATTCATCCTCTGGAAGCTGTTTTGACTTGTCGCTCAACTCTATTTACCTTTCATTGAAACAGTTCCCTTAATTCCGTTATCTAACAAGAATATACAATTTGTCGCCTTGGAAGTTTCATTTGGCCTGGTATCTACAGCCTTTAGGGGAACATTCCATTATTTTCTTTGCTCTAAGGGAAATAAAAGCAACCTGATTTTACATCTTCAGCACAGACATATCCATGTTTCTGTTTGTATACCGTATTGAATTCCTTAAATCATTTTAAATGTATAACTCAAGCTCAATGTAACCATCTTTTTTAAAAAAAAGTGTTGATTAAAAATTTAATGCAGCTTTCGGGTGAATTGTGATAGATTACCTCAATGTTTCTTAGTACTTTTTATAAAAGAAAGGAGTAAATCCAAATAATTTGAAGTGTTGAGTTTTTAAATTTAGAAATTATTTCTGAATTACGAGCAGTTCTACTTTTTCACACTTCAGCACACTTCTCAGCCAACTAT
Organism: Rhynchobatus australiae; assembly: GCA_034780895.1. NCBI lineage: Eukaryota > Metazoa > Chordata > Chondrichthyes > Rhinopristiformes > Rhynchobatidae > Rhynchobatus > Rhynchobatus australiae. The sequence goes on from JAUZTB010000068.1 coordinate 32,551,019, forward strand.
ATATTTAGAATCCCTTTTGTTTTGTTTAAACTTGATTTTCTTTTGGAATTAATAATTAGTGGGGCACAGAAAATTACTATTATTGAAATGAGCTGGCTGAAATATTGCTGCTGGTAGATTCCATCTGTCCACAGTGAGTGCTTTAGATATTCTTTAGTTATGCTTAATTTTGTCTAGATCTGTCTAAACTATATTTGTGCTAGCGATGAACTCAATTTAGCCTGTAATTTTGCTATTTTTGTCCCATTGAATTGGTTCTGCATGACTGGAGTCTGTGGATTAGTCAGTCTATTGTGCATTCACTAGTAATTAGCAATCTATTCCCAGTAAAACAAAGTTGTTGCAGTTGCAGACTTTTAAGTATGTTGTCTCGCTACTGTGTAACAAGTGAATGTTTCTTTGGAAAAGTGATGGGTCCAGGTGAGCTGGTTGTTAATTACAAAATGTAAATTCATGAATATAGTTTTTATTAATATAGAAAGTAATGTTGGGAAAGAGGCAAGAAATTTGCAGCTAAAGCCTATGCATTCATGTAAAGCAGCTTATCTGTGCCTGTATGCAGTAAGATCTAGACAACACTCAGTCACAGGCTGATAATTAACAAGTAATGTAGAAATATAATGGCATAGTAGTAGGCCATTCAGCCCATTGAGTCTAGTAGAGAAATTATGGGATGTGCCCTTTGGTTTTTGAGCCTGCTAATTGAAAGGGTTTCCATCTTTTTTTTAATCTTATCTAAACTAGTCCTGATCTTGTAGTTCTATTAAATGCACTTGCGATGTTTTCTCCAAGGCAAACAACCTCAATGTCTCCAGTCTAGCCTTGTCACTGAAATTCCTCATCCTCAGAACTACTCTGATAATTATCAATCTTTTCTGCACATTCTCTAGGAGCATCATATCAGTGGGACATGATAATCCAGTTGTGGCCTAGCCAGTAAATTGTGCAGGTTTCACACAACTTCCCTACCTTTGTATTCTATATCTCTGATGAATTCTACGATCTCATGCTTTAGCAGCCACTCTTTCAACATACCTTACCACTTTAAAATACCTGTGCACATGTGCATGCAAGTGCCTATATTCCTGCATGACCTTTAGTCTGTCGTCTTGCCTTGTTCTTTCTGTGATAGGGTAACACTTCAAGTTTTTTTTCCCATGTTAAATTAGCAGGTAACCACTTTGCTAAGCACCTGTGCTCCGTCTGCCATCGCCATCTGGACCTCCAGGTTGCTAGCTATTTCAGATTTTCCCCCTCCGTTCACACACTGACCGTCAGCCCTTGGTCTCCTCCACTGCCAGGGTGAGGTCAAACACAGACTAGAGGAAAACCAAAGTCATTCCAGCAGCAGCAGACATTTAAGTGGGTTTTTGCAGCAGCTTTTATAAGCACCTCATAGTCCACCTGGGTGCTCTATAACCTGACGGCATGAACAACCCTCCTCCTTACCGTCTAGTATCTTTACCTGCCTACTCCATCTGCCCATCACCCCTCAACACTCCTTCACTGGGACCCTCTCCCCATTGATCCCATCTTCCCACCCCACCTCCCTTATTTGGTTCCATGCTCCACATTCCTTTCCTGTCAGATTTCATTGTCTGCAGCTCTTTGTTGCCTCCACCTATCGCCTCCCTCACTGTCTCCACCCTTCTCTCTCCCACCTGACTCCATCTGCCAATCACCCTTCCTCCCCTGGATCCACCTATCATTGTCAGCTCTTGCCCCACCCCTCACCCTCTCCTCTTCATACTGGCCATCTCCCCTCTACCCAAGATGTCGACTGTTGATTTCCCTCTACAGATGCTGCCTGATCTGCTGAGTTCTTCCAGTAGTTTTTGTTATTGGGGTTTTCTCCCATTTAAATTGAATGTGGTGTTTTGGTGTTAGTAGACACTGAACATGGCAAGTGAGATGGCACTAAAACGTGGATTTAGTTCTTGCATTCCCACAACTTGAAGAATACAGAGCTTAAAATGCACTATTTGATGAGTCACAGACCTATGAATACTTGAAATATGTAGTTAGTGGAGATTGTGGTACTTGTGCTTCAATCCAGTGTAATTTTGACATTTAATTATAGACAGCAAAGGGAAATGGGAACATACTAAATTTTAGCTTTGACTCAAATCCAAAACTTTTGCATGGAAGTCAGAAGGTTATGGATTTGTCTCATTCCAGAGAATTGAACACATTATCCAGTCTGACACCCTAATGAAGCCTCCTATGAAGTTTGGCACTTTCAGATCTGACATAAAACCAAGGTCATCAGGTGTAAAAACTCCTATGTCATTATTTGAAGAAGAGCTTGGAAGTGCTGAATCTGCTAACTATTCTTTCTCTATCATTGTGTTCAATCTAAGAACATCGAATTGGGAATGGCCATTCAGTTACTCATGCCCGCATTGCCATTCAATAAGATCATATTTGATCCCTTGTTAAAGTCTCATTACTTTAAAACCTTTTTATCTGATTTATTTTTATTTAAATAGTCTCTCAGGAGCCCAAACATAAGTCAAATTCAAAATGTTTTTCCTCAAAATGTTAAATTTTTAAGTGGCAGTGGATGGGGCCACTTCCCCTTTTAAAGGTGCAGCTGATAGTTATTTTGAAATGAGCAAAAGACTTGAGCTGTGTTGCGAGTCCACTGATGGATAATCGATCACCTATATCCACAGGATGTAATACATAGAAGGCAGAGAATCAAAATAAATGCATCTTTTTCAGGCTGGAATTATGTATGTAATGGAGTGCCCCGAGGGTCAGTCATTGGCCCTCAATTATTTGACATTTATATTAATGACTTGAGAGGGTGAACACAAGAGTAAGGTGCCCAAATTAGCTGATAGTGCAAAATTAGGTGGGAGAGCATGCTGTGATGAGAGCATGAAGAGAGAATGCAGATGTGCAGATAAGCAGATGTTCTTGTGCATAAACACAAAATGTTAGCATACAGGTGCAGCAAGTAATTAAGAAAAATTGGCCTTTGTTGCAAGGGAGTTGGAGTTTAAAAAAAACTGAAGTATTTTTGCAATTGTGCAGGTTGTTTGAGAGTCCACACTTCGGCTACTACAGATAGTTTTGGTCCACCTGGTTAAGAAATACACTGGCATCAGAGGCAGTCTAGAAGAAATTCAGTGATTCTTGGCATAAGAGGATTGTCTTGTCAAGAACGGTTTTAAAAAAAAGTTGGATCTGTATTTATTTTTGGAGTTCATAAGAATTATATTGAATTGTATAAGATCCTAAGTGAGCATGAAAAGGTAGATTGAAATGATTCCACTAGTGGGAGATTTTCAAACAAGGAGACATAGTTCTAAGATAAGGCAGTAGTTGTTTGAAACTGTGGTGAGTAGGAATTTCTTCGTGTGGAAGATGATGAATCTCTGGTATTCTCTAGAGGGTTGTGGAGGCTACATCACTAGAGGTATCGAAAGGAGGGAAATACCTCTTATGAAAGGTCACACAGTTGAGTACGATGTGGAAGTGGCATAGAAGAGAAGTTGAAAGAGGGTAGATCAGCCATGATATTGAATAGTGAGCCAGTCCTGAAGGCCTAGTGGCCTGTTTGTGCTCCTGTTTTCTTGTGTGTATCAGGCAGTTCAATAATAATGTGTGGTTTTTCAGGAATATATCTAGCTCCAAGTAGTCATTGACTGTATCAAGACAGAGACTTACAAAATGTGAGGACGCAGTGCACAATTAAACGGCCAAAGGCTGCAACATGACAAGATATGTCCTGGTTTTGCATCAATTATTTTCAGGGAAAAGTTTGAATGATTATATCAAATGACTCATATTTGGTGTTCTGTAATTTTGTCTATCATGGAATAAAGCAGATTTCTAATAGGGCTGAATTTACCTTGCCTACTTTGGAACATCTCGTCCCACCTTGGAAACATTGAAGGAATGTGTGTGTGTGTGTATGTATATGTGTGTGTGTATGTATGTGTGTGTATATATAGATATAGATAGATAGATAGATATAGATATAGATAGTATGTATGAGCCCTGGGCCAAATGCGCATGCTTGGACATTGTTCCGAGTTACATACAAAATTGGGTTACGAACACTCTCAAAACGAAACTCGTTCGTAACCCAGGGACTTCCTGTATATATAAAAAGAAGTCGAACATATCTTTGGAGTTTATTTGTTTAAAATTGTTTACCATTTTTAATGCATGATTGTGATAGTCCAAGATAATGAGAAGAGTAAATCAGAATATAATTTTCACACCTTCTAAAGAAATGAGGGTGAAGAAGACACAACAAGGAAAAGTTCTGGGCAGCTTTGAAAGACCTGGGCCATCATGGCATTGATAAGACTTTTCGACTCAAGCTTTTTTTTGCTTGTTGAAATGACGACTTGCCAGTTCTACTGCAGTAGCTACTTCCCTGCCCAAGGGAGTACATTGTGCTTGTGGGCATTCATCCATTTGTGCCTGTGCAGGTTAAAAACAGATTGAATCTCCCAGGTACCCAATGGGATGCTAATAATATCTTGATCATGTGCACAGTTTTCATCTTTGTTTCAGGTAGTTGTTGGGGCTGTACTCTTTTCAGTGAACAGTTGTCATAAGAATAACTATTTGGTTTAAACAACTCCTTCCTCTGCTACTTTCACAACCATCATCACCCCTGTGTACCAATAGCTACTCCACTTGCAGCCTAGCACAGAATCTCTGGATCTCCCCCAGAAAGCCATGAGAGAATTTCAGCTGCCCACCCGGTGCTGTTGTGTCAGCAGGTTATGGTCTCCCAGTGCTCTGTGAGCATGTTGGTCGGTCCCAACACGCAATTTCCTGGACTATAGAGGTAGACAACTAAGCAAGCCTCTTTGCTTCCTTCTCCAGTGGGAGAGTCCATCTGAGAATTATGTTGCTATGTTCCTGAGTCAGTTCTATTATGTTTGTTTTTTGCTGTGCTAAGTATCAAAAAGATTAGAAAAAGTTTCTGCAAAATGTATATAACAGATAGCTGGACTTAGTTCTGGGAAATGAACAAGTACTACTGGGGAAGCATCTAGAAAATAGTGAACATAATATCATAAGTTTTAGAATAGTCCAGGAAATGGATATTAACCGCTAAAGACTTCTTTAAAAAAAAATCTATTGAAGAAGGTTCACTTTCAACAAGACACAGGCATTTGGCCTGTGTAAATTAAGATCCAAGCTTGGTAGGCAAAACAGTAATAGAACAATGGAAGGACTTTGGGGTGGTGATGTTTCAGTTAAAGTTGAGGTGCAATCCCATGGAAGATGAGAATTGGTAAATTGAAGTCAAACTTCCCCGTGTGATCAAAATAAAGTGGGGGAATAAAAATCATGACAGAATAAGAAACTGGTTGACTACAATAAGTTCAGAGGAAAATTAAAAAAGAGACGAAAGGTTAGTATGAGAAATGATTGTCAGCAAACATCAGAGGAATCCAAAAATATTACGTAGCTATGTGAACAGAAGGGTTACAGAAATGAGATCTAAAAGGAAATCTGCCTGAGGAGCCAGAGGGCATGACTGAGGAACTAAATTAGTACTTTACAGTATTTTTTGCCAAGGAAGATGATGTTGCAGCAAATGTATTCTGAATGGGCTAAAAATTCAGAAAGAGGATATGCTAGATAAAGCAAATAAATCTGCTGATCCTGAAGAGAAGTGTACTAGGTTGCAGAGGGAAGTCAGCAGGGAAATTGCAGAGGCCCAGTCTATAATCTTCCAAATATCTGTAGACTTAAGGGTGATGCTGGGGAACTGGAAAATAGCAAATGTTACGCCTTTGTTCAAAATAAGCATAAATCCAACAACTATGGGCCAAACATTTTAACCCCTGTGCTGAAAAAAGGTCTAAAAGTAATTGGGGCAATGTTGGACAATTGAATCAGTTTGAGAGGGAAATTTTCTCTAACTAACTTGGAGTTTTTGATGAAGTTACAAAGAGGGTAAATGAAGGAATTGAAAAAGTATCAGTAAAGTTGAAGTCTATTGAATAAAAGGGGCTGTAACACCATGGCTAGAAAATTGGCTATGTAACAGGGAACAGCTGTAGTGCAATGTTGTTGGTGGATTAGAGGTAAGTGTTTAGTAAGGGTTCCCCAGGGGTTGGTACTCGTATTAACATATATTTATGACTTTAACTTGGATGTATAGGACGCAATTTCCAACTTGTCGCAAGACTTGGTAATAAACTAAGGAGGTTAGTAAACAGCCTCAAGGAAATATAGACAGCTGCTGGAATGGCATATAAGTGACAGCTGAGATTTAATGCTGAGAAATGCAGTGTGATATTTCAGTGAAAAGAATAAGAGCCAACAAAAACTAGCGAGCACAATTGTAAAAGATGTACAAGAACAAAGAGAGCTGAGGTTATATGAACATAGTTTGTCAAAGTGGTAAGAAGGGTTGAGGAGGTGCTCAAAAAAAAATACAGAATAAATGGAGACAGAGTGCAGGAGGAAGAAAGTTTTGATGAATCTTTACAAAGCATTGATTGACCATAATTGGAGTATTATCCATCTGTGGGCTTTAGGAAAAATGTGTAAAGCCTTCAGAAAGGGTGTAGAAGATTCATGTAAATGATTCCAGGTATGAGAGACTTGTAAATGAGAAAGCTGAGGTTGTTGTTCTTGGTACAGAACAGATAGTGAGGGAATATAATGGCGATATTTAAGATCAAGGGCATGGACAGAGTCGATAGAAAGAAATTTCGCCCATTGACAGAAGAATCAGGTGAGATAAAGTGAATGGCAAAAGAACTAAAAATAACATTAGGAAGGACTTTTTAAACACAATAGGCCTGTAGGGTGTTGATTGGACTGCCAGAGATGGTAATGGAGGCAGATTCAATTGTAGCATGCAAAGGAGAATTGGATAAGTATCTGAATGGAAGTAAAATGCAGGGCTATGAGAGAGAGGGAATGGAACTAATCGGATTGTTCTTGAATAGATTGTGTGCAAACTCAATGGGCCAAACAGGCTATGCTTCTGGTACAACTTACTTTTGTAACACCAGTTCTATTTAAATGATGGAAATAATTAACTCCTGAGTTTCTTCCTTTTGCTATCTGTAAATGAGAGTAGTCGTGCAAGTTTCAGAAAGATGATCTGGATCATGTGCTCTATTTGTATTGCATAAGCTTAATGGAACAACAGAGAGAAAGCATGTAGTACTGCACAAGCTGTAACCTGTTCAAAAGCAAAATACTGCAGGTGCTGACAATCTGAAATGAAAACAGTCTTGGAAATACTCCATGTCAGATGACACCTATGGAGAGAAAAACAGGCTTAACATTTCAGATCAATGGCCATTCATCAGTTGTAACTTGTGCTTTACCCAGCAGCCTGTGAGGCAAGGGTCCAGCTGATTTAGATCATTTTTCTTAAAAAAAATTATCTCTTCCCTTGGTTTTTGCAAACCCAAATTTCAGGAATCATTTTAGAAATGGCCTCTTCTTTCAATGTATTTTATTCACGGAACTTGCATATAGGGTACAGTACATATGTCACAGTCATTCTATTTATTAGATTTCCATTACATCATCATGTCATTTACTTTTCCATTACGTAGTTCCTCAGGCAAGCAGTCTGTGGTTCCAGCCTCATCGTGTGCAATAGGAATGGGATCTTAAACTGCAGCCTTCCTTCATGGAGCGTTTGCAGCAGCTGCATAAACCTTCAGTGTGTCCTCCAGCAATAGTCCTGAACCTTGGAATGTGCCAGCCTGCAATATTCAGTTGTGTATAATTCCTTGCACTGGAAGAATAGCAAACTCCAGAAAGACCAGAGGGTATCTATAATAGTTGATAATCTTCCAGCAGCAGTCACTGTTTGTTACTCTGGAATCCTAACTTTCAAATGACCTTTCTTAACGAAAGGCTGAGCATATCCAGAAGGTGTGATCTTTGCTGTTTAAAGAGAATATTTTTTTTTGTGGCTGGTTAAAAGTTGTTTGCATCTGCCAGTTCTA
>JAUZTB010000068.1:32583328-32598972 GCA_034780895.1 Rhynchobatus australiae
CTCTTTATGCCATTTAATGGTATGCTTGTCAGAGGAATGTGCTTCTAATTGCAGGTTTACATTATTGGCACTTGCAAAATAATATTTTGACTTCCTAACAGTTTAGCATTATGTACTGTATTCATATTAAGCAACCAACACTAAGTTGTTGGTCTGCATTTAAGGTGAGACAGGAGTCGGCAAGGGATCCTTTCAACTGCAGTATGTGCTGCTGCAACAGTTGGTTCTGCAGAAATCTCACATTTCTCTTCTGTTTTAGGATTGGCCTTTTGATGATGGAGCTCCACCTCCTACCCAGATTGTGGATGATTGGTTGAATCTGTTGCGAGAGAGATTTCATAATGAGCCTGGATGTTGCATTGCTGTGCACTGTGTGGCAGGACTGGGACGGTAAGGAAGAGACTAGTTTATATAATGAAACTCCCCATGGGAAGCAATGCCAGTAGCTTGTCGTAGATCCCTACTGCCAATGCAATGGCATCAACTTGGTGTTGCATATTTTGCTATTTCTGCTTATGAGAAAATGTTAGTCCCATCTACCACACAGCCTGATCAAACCAACCAAGGCTGGAAGTCATACATGCCATCCAGATCCTGTCATTGTGGGTGCAACAAGTTATATAAACAGCTGTCTTTTTGAATGTTAACTGATATATTTTGGTAACAAGCTATTTTCCAGAGCTTTGTATCTGGTTCTATAAAAAAACTTAGAAATGGGTAACTATGATACTGATATCATAATTTTAGAAGTGGTCACCTTGAAATTATTCCCTTAATGCAACAAATACCGTTCCCTGTTGTTTTTAAAGATGAATTAATACTGATGAGGGTAAGTATGCAGCCATTAAATAGTTGGAATCCTAAACTTCTTTTTGAGTTTGGGAATACATCTGCATTGTAGTTTGGAAAATGTGATTTATGTCATTTTGTAATATGTTTGATAAACCATTCTGTGACCAAGAGCATCAATAAAGAGATGTATATTTTAGAAAAAGATTAACAAGAACTTGAGTGAACTAAAAGAAATTAACTGGAGAATGATGAAAAGCAGCATAGAACACCTTTTTAAAATTGCATTATTGAATTTTGCATCATTAGCAACTATCAAAAAAATTTAAACTAAACTATTCTGGCAATTATTTTTTTTAGCAAAGTTGAATAAAAGGAACTTCTACATAGCCTACTAGAATTAGGTAAAGGGATTTGGGGCAAGTGTGTAAAACAATTGCTTAAAAAGAATCTCCCAAGCACTATTAGAATTGCAGAGAGACCCTGAAGTATATTTAGCTGAAGATGATAATACCAATACTAAATCTAGCAGGAAATTAGAATTTAAAAGGTGTGGATTAAAAAAGGATGAAGAGTTGAAACACTAATATTTTAGCTACTTGAAGTTTTGAGTTTTGTTTGATCACTGCACCACTTACAAATAAAAGCTGAAGAGGATCAAGGAAGACTAGTCTCAAGTTATGAGGGAGACAATTAATTTGATGCTTCATAATAAGTGGTATAAATTAAATAAATCCAGGATATTGCTTTTAAGTAAGACTGTGCATAATTGGGTAGAATAATAGAAGAGATGTGGTTTGTGAAGTACTGGGATGTTGGGTTCTTGGCATTTAATTTGTTCCTATTCTCCATTTGTGATTATGATATCACAGCCTCGCTGAACAAGCACCAGCATTACTCAGTCTATCCATTTTCTTGCACTGCAGAGCTCCAGTTCTTGTTGCACTAGCATTGATTGAATCAGGAATGAAGTATGAAGATGCTGTTCAATATATACGGCAGTAAGTAAACCATAGTTGTTGTTTGTGAGGATGTTTAAAATTTTGTTTAATGGGTAGTGGCAGCATGCATTAAATAGTTTCTTGTAGGCTATTAGTGGATTGTCTAATGTGGAACTGAATCATACATATTATAAAGTTTGGAGTTTTAATTGTCAATTATCTGATCATAATTCATGCTATTTTACTGCATATGTTCCGAAGGCCTTCATGCGATAAGATCATTATCAAAGTATGATGATTGTCATAAAGGAAAACACAGTAGTTAATGTAACCCAGCAATATCCCACAAGTTGCTAATACAGAGGCAAGGTGCTGCCAATTGTGGCAACGCTTGTGTACTGATTGGTGCAATGATTTTGGTAGGACTCTTCTGAGACTGAGTTCTTAACCATCCCAGACTCCATGTTTATGCAGAAATATTTTGACTGCTGGCATAAAGGTTCCAATGTGCAATCCATGTTACTAGTCCTTGTTGGATATGCATTAACAAAGAAACTGCTCCTATTATATAGTTCACTTGGTGCCTATGGAATGAGTAATGTAGGGATTAGAAATGTATCTTGTAATAATGGAAGCTGTTCTGAAGCTTTACCTTGAGGCACATAGAATAAGCAAACCAGAGATGAAAATGTTTACTTTCTATTTCAGCATAGCACTTAACAATATATGGTCAGTTTCAAGAGAAGGCTCTTGTGACAAACCATGTGTGGCCCTATTCTCAGAGTTGGAATTGGGGAATTTAGTCTGCACCTGCCCTGGTGTGGGAGTGTTTGATTTCAAAACCGAGCCTGAAATAGTTCTATTCCCTGGCACAACCTATAATTTCCCTAAGTATTAAATCTGCCACCAAATAATTGACATAAATATGATTACAGCTGTTTGTACAAGTCAGTAATAGGCAGCTGTGGGGATTTTGTTGCTTAGTGTGCTATTGAAATCCAGTTTTATCATGTTGCTGGAAAACAGCTAGACTTGGCAGCGTTTTTACCCAAGTTTATTCAGCTACCTTATGTATGCAACAACTTGCAAAACTGTGTCCAAATTATCAAATTGATACCTGCAAAACCAACTAATTTCTATTCGATTCTATTTAATGTGGCAGATGATTAACTTGCTATCTGCAAAAGCTGCACTTTAGTAGCTCAAGGACAAAACTGCCGTCAAAAACTAAGAGTGCAGGGTCCTGGGGTTTTACTCCACACCATTTCCAAAACGAACATGGAAATTGACTTCTCTTGTTATAGGAACAATCAATTGTGAAATTAAGTAACTAGTGCGTGTTTAAAATTTAATGTTACTTCAGAAAATCTCAAATGCAGAGAAGGGAAGCCTTTGTTTTAAAACAAATTATAATTATGAAGTACAGTTTGCTTGTTTTGAGTTGTGAATCTGCTGAAACCATATCTTTACACTTCTTTTTGCACTTCAGGAAAAGACGTGGAGCTTTTAATTCAAAGCAACTACTTTACCTCGAGAAATATCGGCCAAAATTGCGTTTGCGCTTCAGAGCCTCTAATAGTACCAGCTGCTGCATCCAGTAGCATTCTCAGTCCGGACTTTAGACATCCTGGTGACACGAACACACAATTGAGATGTATCCACGCTGTGGTGAAGTCAAGATCGTCAATCTTGGAGTGAAATTTAAAAAAAAGAAATCTGTCTTTGTGGTGAAGGAATTGTGTATGTTTCATATTATGATTGATCTTATCAGAGAGGTTCAAGGAGTCTATATAGAAAGGAATTCACTGCCTCTGTGAGCAGGAGGTTAAGATTATGTCTGTGCAAAGCCCCACACTCTGTCACCTCACTTTGTAAACCTCACTTGTATTGCACAAAAACTTGCTGAGGATATGGTTTGATGCAATAGTTTATTCTTCTGGTTGCTACAGGTAGGCAAAATAAAAGGTGGAATCTGGCACTGTAATTGTTTTGTATTTGATTTCGGGGGAAATGATGCCAACCCTAGGAGTAATCATCGTTTTGATTTGTATATATTTTAGAAAACACAAGAACTAAATCTGGAATAATATCTGTATTTTGAATTTTTTTTTAATCTGCCAACATTTTCATCCAAAACACTTGAGAAGCAAGGAAGAATCTGTCCTTTTTTTAAAAAAACAAAAATTGAACAATTTTTGGTTTGGATTGCCTATGCAATGGCATTCTGGTGTATGTGAAACATTTCCCAAAATCTGTTTGTGTTTATGTTAGAATTTTCAACATTGGCTTTGAGTTCCATTTCTGGGAAGTGCTGCCACTAATATGATTAGATTTTTATAGCCAACTGGATAATATTTCTCACTTCATTATTCCCTGGGTAAGGTGACTTGATCAGAGGAACAGAGAAAATTATCACACTGGCTTCTGTGGGAAAACAAAATAGCTAAGTGTCACTTGGTCAATGTCTTGTATGTGTTAGGAATCCTTGCAGCAGGGTTTTTAATTGGCAAGTGTTCCCTACTGGACATTTTGCTGTTAATGGATTTTTCTGTGGTCCTCAGCACAAGAATGATGCCCCAGTAATTTTTAATCATTGTTACCAATTCATTCTAAATAGAAATAATGATGAGCAAGTGAAGTGGATTGAGATGGGCTGTGGGGTGCCAGTGGTGTAGAAGGATCAATCCACTTCATATCTGAAGAACATGCAGCCCAAATGGATTTGCCAACCAGCTAAAAGAAAGCTTAGAGGTAGTAAATATCAGAGGTTTAAACAATAAAAGGTGGAAGTGCTGAAGTGAAAAACACATGTCTAACAACTATTTTGTGCTCCCATATAAATTCATAATTAAAGTTATTTTTTCTGGATGGTTTTGTTTGTATTTAACACTCATCCACCTTTTTTAAAAAAAAGAGAATTTATTATTTTTTCCTTAAGAAAATATTTTCAAGCCTTTACAAATCAAAAAGCAAATAAGTGAACTGGATTTATGTTAATTTTTATTCACTTTCATTGTAGTGGAAGGGCAGGAACTTTGTGAGATGGCTGGTGTAAAATGAAAATTATCTATTACATAATCCTTTGGGAAGGGTGGCACCTTGCTAGTTGTGTCCAGCAATCATCTTAAGGTGAAAATGTTTCTGAATTATGTTTTTTTTTAGTTTTTCTTTTAAGTTAATGTTTTCAGTTTTTATCTGTTGCAAACTGTTAATTCTGTATGGGAACTTTTTGTGTTACGGGAACTGTCACTACTGGATGAACAGCAGCAGGTGTGCCAGCCAAATTGTTTAAAGCAGCTTGAATTGTTGCTTCAGTAAACAGTTTTGCAGTTTTATTTTAATCCTGCAGGTGTGGCTGGCGCAAGAGCTTTCATCACCCATGTGGCCAAATATGCAAAGTTGCAATGCATGTACAATTAAGATTCTGCAGAACTAATGGGCAGCCTTTTTATAATGTTTTTTAATCCTTATTCAACTCTGGGTAGTAATTTTACAGAAGGATCCTCACTAAATGTGAGGTCAAGCTGGCGATTGCCTATGCAAGGTAAAATGACCAGAGTCTGTAGCTGAAGTAACACATTTGATGGAAGGTTTCCTGTTTTCTTGAAACACTTTAGAATCCTGCATTCTGCCTTTTGCTGCCATCCTTTAGCCATGACTTGTATGCTCAAAATACACCTTTGTAGGGCTGCAGAAATGTAGTGTGTAACAAAATTTAAATCCACTAAAAACACCTGATAAGTACTTTTAATTCTGGTTCTGCTGTTGCGAGCATTGGTTTTGTGGCCAGCCCCGTGTCACAGCCATCTTGCAATATGCAAAATATAACACATCATTGAAAAGAACTGGGTAGCTAGACCATACCAGTTAAATTGGCTAAAGCCTGGCTAATCGTGAACTGTGCTTATCTGTCGAGTATGAACTTGTACTGCTTTAAAACCTAATACAAATCTTTATTTTTTTTCCTCAATGTTGAACTTGATACAGCCTTGGAACAGTTAGTGTTAGTTTTAAAATTGCCCTTAACTAATTCATCATGGCTATTCTTGTGTGATTTGCCTTTTTTCCAATACTAGGTAAGGCTCTTGCAGAATTTTCTAAACCATTTTTTATATCTTCACAGTTTTTTAAGTGTATGTCACAGAAAATTTGTTAATAGGTGAATTCCCATGCCGCCTCCAAAAAAAATCCAAAGGATTTTGCCTTAATTTGCAGCACAATGAATGTGTCAGAATTATGATTCTATTTAGTCTTAGAAATCCCCATACACACTGTTAAATGTCATCAGTGGAAATGACTTCAGAAGTAGCTGCATCATTAAGAAGCACACAGACTTGATCAACTGAACTACATGTTACTGAGACAAAAATCTGATGGCTCTGCATTCTGGAGCATTGCACTCTGACATGGACATTCTGGGTAGCTTTGTCATTGACGTGTTTTTACATTTGAGTTTATTTGGAACATCGATTACATATTAAGCTAAACTTGGGCTCTTTCGGTGCCTTGTGTTTACTGACTTAACTGTAGGGAATGAATACAAGTCAGTAAGGAGGCCTTTATGGGATCTATAAAATACACCTGTGTTTAGTCAATATGGGCAGACTGTTTTGGGGCAAACCACTTTTTCTTGCAAACCTGAAAGGATCAGGAAAGATGAGAGCGAGTTAAGGTAGACAGGAGAGGGGAAGCAATTGTGCCTTCTCTTGAAGGAGGTGGTTTAATTTCATTTGCCCTTTTCTTTGGAAGGACAATATCAAGATCCCCTGTATTCAAGTGTTACAAGAACCTACAAAATTCTGCCACATTGGACTGTGCACTAATTAGTCAATTGTGACTCTTAGAAACAGAACCAAGTTCACATGGTCAAATTAGCCTCTATCTTCAAGAGCCTAACCAGTAAAATTTTACAGGTCCTGGCACTGGGAGGGCTTGGTAAGGTGCGGCAACTAATGCATCTTGTGCGTCGGAAATGAGTTGAGGCTCTTGGTGAAAAATGTTTGCAAAACATTCACTAACACAAATGTTTAGGTGATTTTTTTTTTCTGTGTCCTGGAACTGGTTTGTATTTTTGTTATTTGTCTACAGCCATCAGCTGGGTACTATTTTACTTGTGTACATCTCATGATAGTTACTAATGGAATTAAGAAATAAAGACCAGTAGGAATAATGGACTGGCACTTACAAGCAAGGTACTGCAACCACCAGCTCGTTGTTGGCAATGTCCCAAAGTGGATTTTACCCAGACATTTCCAGTGATGAGCTTAGATATCCCAACTCCTATACACATGTCCAGATTTTTCTGTTGATTTTCATGTTACCTGACTTGTGCTTTTGGCTGCTAAAATAAATGCACAAGAGTGAAATGATAACATTCTTATCACAATTTCAAACTGTTCACGTTTAAGATCAATATTCTGTCATTTCAAAATGAATATACTATTCTAAATGGTGATTTGTTGAAGAATTTAGTGATGCCTGTCCTAGAAAGACTGCATTCCTTTCAATTGGCGCATGTTGTTTCTCAGAGGTAGCTCAAATTGACGAAAATAGTTAACCAAATCTTAAGCTCGAGCGGGCCTTGGCATGTGATATTTCCTGTTTAAAGTGGGCACCTTGAGTGAGAGAGAGAATGCCGATGTTTTGTTGCTTGTGATTTGAATTAAGCTGACAAGTGCATTCTTTAAAATGACTGAGTGACATGAATCTCATACCTATCCTAAATCATTCTGTGTCAACAACACTGATCTGCCTTTTCTGTGTATGTTGGGGGGGAGGGTGTGGGGTTGGTGTGAGTGGGGGCTGTGTGTTTGTGTGTGTGCGTGTGTGTGTGCGCGTGTGTGCGTGTGTGCGCATACTACCAATCACTCACTCAGCTTTATATAAAAAATATTTTAAGCCAATTATGTTCCAAGTATATATATATTTTTTCTCATTTTGCAGAACAAAATAGCATTGGAAATGCAGCTCATTTTTGCAGGAAAACTGTCCCTGCTGTGAGCTGCCTTTACCTTCTTTGTAGACCAAAGGGATTCAGTCTTTCTGGAATAGTATTTCTGGTATAAATCCTGCTTTTGTTGATTTGATATTAAAGAGATCAATTGATTTCAGCTTTATAGCTCTCTTACTGTGTTTTTGTTTCATTGTTTTTGCAACTTGGGCCAATGTTTGCCAATATATTCATACTGTTGGTTTTCATTCTGGATTTAGTAATCAAGATGCCAAAAATCAGATCTGTCATCCACTTCTCAATTTGTAGCAAAAAAAGGGGTTTCTCTCTTGTAGGCTGGTTAAAGCCTTGCAACTTGTTGCCTCTATAGGTGGTTATGCTTGTGTTTACACCGGAACTGATGGAAGTGAAGGCTACATCCTTGGGTCTGATGGAGGAAACCTTCCTTCACAACTAGTAATGGTGGAATGGAACATGATGGAAAGAGAAATGTCTTTGTATGGCATCTTTCATGTGTATGACTTGAGCTCACATTCTCCCAACTTGAGCAACCACATTAACACTGAGACATGCCTGATACCTAACTGATGTGGCTATATTGCTCAGTTAGGTCAGTCGGTTGTGGCAAAAACCCATCCCTAAGCCCTTGTATCAGGTGACTACTTCCACTGTTTTCGATACGTGTTGAAAACATTTTAATAAAATTAAGTACTTGTTTCCAAGCAATTTTATGAGCTTTACGTATAATATTTCTAAGCTGCAACCAATGCTTCAATTTGGCCATTGAGTCACAGGACTAACATCACCAGGAACACATTACCCAGTTTTTTTTTGCAAAATCTGGGACAATCAGCACGAGCCGTTATTCAGTTAGTTGAGCAGCTGCAATAGGAGAGGTACTGTCGATGTAAGTCAAAACAGAAAATGCTGGATACTCAGCAGGTCAGGCAGTATCAGTGAAGAGAGAAACAAAGTTGGTGTTTCAGGTTGATCTTTCATCTGAACTAGACATTTGCAGCATTTTCTGTTTTCATTTCTACTGGGGTCTGCATATGCACAGTTAAGCGTAATTGGATTGCAACTTTTTGAGCTTTTCCTTCTGTGCAAGATTAGTTCTCCCTCAGGAGAGAGTTGGCAGTCAAATGCAAAGATTGTGTTACAGTACTTAAAGCTCACTAAACATGTGAGTAGAAGTTAGGGCTAGTGAATGTTGGATGGTGTGCTATCTTATTTATGACCAAGGAACCTTCCCTGGCTTTGAAAGTTAAATCTGATGTCAATGTATCTTCAGCATTATTGTTGGGCAGTTTTAACAGTTTAAATAAATTAACCGTTTTCCTGTCTCCTTTTTACCTCAATCCACTCTTCCCCCGATTTTGCTTTGTGTCATTGATTTTTAACTTGAATATTGAAATTGATAATTCCTAGGTGTTGCATTGAGAATTTTTAAGTGTGATTTATGGATGCCAAAAATTCCCTGTAAAGTACCATGCTACAACAAAATTACTTGGTACTCTTAAGTTGCCATTTATAAGCCAACAAAATGGCTGGGCATTTGTAATTGTGGTTAGTGAGCTGAGTTCCTTTGCCATGTGGTCAAGTCTAGGCCAGTGTTTCTGTACTATCACTGAATAACCTTCAGTCTCCAGCAATACACTAATACGTCACAGCTCAAATTAGAATATTAGTTTTAATTGCCTGACTTGGGAAATCCACGAGTGTAATTACAAGTACTGCAAGTTCCACCATGGTACTTCTATCTTAGATTTATTGGCATATCCCCAAGTTTTGAGGCCATTACTATAGTGAACAATTTGTGTGGATCAATTTTGTGTAACAGATTAGATCAGGGTGAAATTACAAAACTGAATGAGACTGATTTCCTTTATAACATCATTGATTATTATATCGTTTAACCGAGAATGATGTTGATTAACCTAATAACATTAATATTGTCACTGATTATACAACTGGTGTAGCAATTAATGCTTTTATCAACCAGCCCAACCTTGCTGCAGCCTATGAGGTTTTACCATTTTACCTCAGTTTGAGCTATAAATTCAAAAGCTATTCATTCGCTGCATTCACATGATACTGAAGCAGGATATAGAGTTCCGACAGGTCAGCATGCCTAGTGTACATTCAAGCATTAGTGTAATAAACCAGATCTCAGTGAACAGTCTTTTGCTCCTTCACTTTGCCTTCCTAGGGAATAGTTAAAAACCATGATGGTCTGATGCTTTGTTGGATCCCAATGAGGCCAACTGTTTAACTTGGTGACTATCTGAAGAGCATTACTGTTCCACAGCTGTTAAGTTCATCTTTGATTTCATTTACTGTGGCGATGAGGGCATTATACAATTGTCGTCAGTGCAATTGGGTTGGGGATAAGTAAATAACCAGCATTCCTGCCCCAGATCTCTAACATGTGAATACCAGCAAAAGTGCATACTGTGAGTGTGTGATAGGGACACAACTTATCATCCATGTGCAGAACTAAAATGTGTACACTTGAGTGATGAATATGCTAGTGCAACCACATGTTATGAAGGAGTGAAGTATTATAGGTGCTCTTGTGTAGTATGTGCTTGTAATACTATATAAGCTGTGTTGACTTTCTATTATCAAGCTAATCCCAACATTGATCCATTGGTATTGGTTTATTATTGTCACTTGTACCGAGTGACTTGCAAACCGATCACACAGGTCAATTCATTACACAGTGCGGTTACATTGAGTTAGTACAGAGTGCATTGATGTAGTACAGGTAAAAACAATAACAGTACAGAGTGTCACAGCTGCGGAGAAAGTGCAGTGCAATAAGGTGCAAGGTCACAACATGATCCATACTTACAATATGACACCTCTGTAAGGGGAGGATAGTTGGATGTAATGATTTATTTAAGCATGAATGGTGGTTTCCCTTTTTTATTTGCTCAAATGTAGACAAACAGTGAAAGCTTCTAATTTAGGAACTCATGAGCCAAACCACACTCGCCAATCAAATCACTGAAATTTAGAAACATCATCATTAAGCAAAATGAGTTATTTGCACATAAACCCCCTCCATCTCCACCCACAGCTGCCGCCTTATGTAGGTTGTTTCTGCAGCTGATTAAATATACAACTCAAATAAAAATGCTAAAAATTCAACATGAACAAAATTAGCAAATAATCTTTGTATATTAGCTTTTCACCAGAACGTAGTGCAACTTTATAAATAAATTTATCCCTAAAGGTCTGCTTTATCTCTGCCTTGGAAATGAAAGTTTGGAAGACATTTGTTTTGTGCTTGCAAAGAGAAAATTATTGACTTGGGCGTGTGCTCATCTGAAACATTTTGGGTTTGTACATACGTCTGTGCCTGTTTCTTTAGAGATGCCGATTGTTGTGTTTCCATGGCATTTTTACACGTTATCCTTTTGGGTTGAGTTTTCAGGAACTTGCTTTGAAAACTGGGCAGATCCTTTTGAGTCATTGCACAGGAGGTTTAGATTTCACATAACAGTCTGAACTCATCTGTTTGACCTTTTGATACTGGAATACAGAAGCTGCAGGTTTTAATGGGTGATGATATTACAGATGGGGTATGGTGGAAAAATGTAAGATCATCCAATTTAGTGGATAAATTAGAAACAGTTTTTAAATGGTGAGAAGTGTTGCTGTTCAGATGGATCTGGGAGTCTTATGTGAGTTACTGAAAAGTACCTTAGAAGCGTAGCAACTAAATAGGCAAATAGTAGTTGGCCTTCATTGCAAGGTTTAAGTGCAAGTGTTGGGATGTCTTAGTACAATTGGAAAAGTGTGCAGATCTGGTGTCCCTCATAGAATGGGAAGGAAGAATATTACCAAAATTTGAGGATCAACAGGATTAAGGGGCGGCACGGTAGTGTAGCGGTTAGTGTGATGCTATTACAGTGCCAGCGATCGTGGTTCGATTCCTGTTGCTGTCTGTAAGGAGTTTGTACATTCTGTGTCTGTGTGGGTTTCCTCTGGGTGCTCCGGTTTCCTCCCACAATCCAAAGATGCACGGGTAGGTTAACATAGGTTTAAAATGGGTGGCGTGGACTCGTTGGACCGGAAGGGCCTATTACCATGCTGTAAATAAAATTTTTGTCAAGATCATGCACCAAAAAACACTTAAGATGTCTCGCAACATGCAGCAGAAGTCAACACTTCAACTCATAGCCTCGGAAGACAGCTGAATGCACAGCCACTGAGCAAAATTAATCACAGGAGCTGAAGTCTTCTGTCAATTCTTATCATGCACTACCTTTTCATATAATGAAATGATATACTAACTTAAAACATTTCAGCTTGTACTGAATAGTTATCCAGCTGTCTGGAAGTAAATTGCTTCACGAAGCATGGTGCATAAGGAGCAACTTGTTGGCTTTAAGTGTCCAAAACAAAAAATGATTGTTATGTAGGTTGCTGTTTAATAGCAACTGGGATATTGCATTGAGCTTGCAAATTGTGGGGGGGGGGGGGGGGACCAGAATTGAAGAAAATTTACATGCACAAGCCATGCAGTACAGAATGGCAAGTGAATGTGCAGGCAGCCCACATGTTGGATGGGTTGGGGGGGGTGGTGAGGGAAGAGAGGAGGTTGTGTTCCTGGAAAACAGTCAGCATCCCGATTTTCAGTCAGGCGAAACTATGTCATCGGCACGTGCGTCAAGAAATGTGAGTTGAAAAAAGTTATCACAAATTTCTTACGAGTGAATTTTTATTCCATATCCAGATTGTTTGGTCATGATTTGTGAATTCCATAAGTGTGAAGCTCTGTTTTCTGAGCTCCAGTAACACAGGGTTGCCTGTGTTGGCCTTTTTAAACCTGAAGTTAAAAGCCAAGCCAAGTTCAGAAACCAGAAGTATGTACATCAGAAACAACACAGTATATTTCATCTGTGTTAGATCAATGCCAGAAAGATGCTTCATTAATGATTTTTTTTGTCATAAGGTCAGATGTGGGGACATTTGCTGATGACTAGGTTTTGTTTTGCAACTCTTTGGGTAGTTTGTCACACACAAGTGCCATGTAGTAACAGTCCTGAGTGAGATGGTCCAACAATCTTCCTGTGATATCAACCGTTACAAGAGAGCCATGCTTGAAGTATTCAACCTGAAGTGGTTAAGGCTTAGCAGTCTTGAGCTTTATCGTCTCTGAACCTTCCAGGCATCTGCGCCTGAGCTATGTCATGTCACAGCTTGCAGCCCGCTGCTGCATTTGGGACTTCATGAAGGCTCTCTGGAGGAGAAGGGAGTCATCTACTTGAACAGAGAGCAGCACAGTACATCAAGCATGATCTAAACAAGCTCCTGGAAAAGTTAACAAAAATCTGCTTTCTAGGAACCAAGGGTTCCAAGAACAGGATGTTAAATAGATCAAGAGGAAATGAGAAAGTGATGACACAGGATGGTGAGGGGGAAATTGAGAAGCAAAGCAAGACCGGCTGGAGCAGAAAATGTAAACAGAAGTACAGAGCAAATCCAGAGTTACTAAAACTTTAAAAAAAATCAAAGCTTAACAGCCTTCATTGGAACACAGCATTTTCAGTGAGATAAATAAATTGATGGCACAGATATAACAGCATGATCTATTATTTCAGAGATGTGGTTGCAAGACGACCAGGAGTAGGTGCTCAATGTTCCAGATTAGGTGACGTTCAAAAAGAACGGGTCGAAAGCAAGAAGAGGTGGGGTAGCACTGTTAATCAGGAAAGGTTATCAGAGCAGTATTGAGTTGTTGGTATAGAGGCAGTGGATAGTGATGTAGAATTGGTTGGGGTTGAAATCATGAATAGCAGTGGATAGACGGCATGGGTGGGAGTAGTCTGTGGGTCGCCAAGGTGTGGCCTCTTGATAGGGTGGAGTTTAAATGGAGAAATATTAGCACATGTTTGAAGGGAACTCCAATTGTCATGGGATATTTTAATTTACATTTGATTGCATGAACCACACTGGCTTAGGGTACCATAGAAGAAAAATTTGTGGAGTGCAATCTACAGGGATTATGGAACATGCCTGCATTATGGGATCTATCCGGAAACAGGCTATTTTAGATTTGCTCATCAGTAATGAGGAAGGATTAATAAGACATGATCTTGTATGAGGTAGTGACAGTGACTACAATATGATAGACTTCCAGATGCAGTTTGAGGACGAAGACAGGATCAAAACCACTGCGTTCAACTTAACTAAGGGCAATTATAATGGTATGAAGGTGAAGTCGTCTAAGGTGGACTGTGAAAATAAGCCAAGAGACGGGGCAATAGATGAACAGCGTCAGGTATTCCAACAGCTAGACCATAATACACGGCAGGAATTTATCCCAATTGAAGAGATTCCATGAGAAAGGCGCAATCTGTGGCTTACAAAGGTCACGGATAATTTTAAATTGAAAAGTAGGACCGACAAAGTGGAAAGCACTGGTGGTAGACCAGAGGGCCGGAAAGTTTTGGGGATCAGCAGCAAAAACCGAAAAATAAACTCAAGGGAGAAAATTGATTTTGAGTGAAAACTTGCATTTAATTATCAATACAGTTTTTATGCATATTTAAATATGAAGAAAGTGGCTATTAGAGAAACTCACAGGGCTAAAGGCAGACAGATCACCAGGACCCAATGACTTGCACCCAGGGGTCTTAAAGGAAGTGGCTGCCAGAGATGGTGGACTCACTGGTGGAAAACTCGTCAAATTTCAGGAGGGTACCAGAAGATTGGAAAACAGCCAATGTAACTCTCTTGTTAGAGAAGGTGGGGAACTACATGGTAGTTAGGTCAACATCTATAGTTGGCAAGTGCTAGAGTCAATAATCAGAGGAAATAACTAATCATTTGGAAAGCTGAATATAAAACAACCTGGTCAACATGGTTTTATGAAAGGTAAACCATGTTTGAGAAATTTGCTCAAATTCTTTGAGGATGTAACAGGGAGAGTCGATAGACGGGAGTCTGTAGATGTCATGTATTTAGATTTCCAAAAGACATTTGACCAGATGTCACATAAGAAGCTGGTGCATAAATTGAGCCCATGGTATAGGAGAAAGTGTTTTCGGCATGGATTGAAAACTGGCTGGCACTTAGAAAACCAAGCTGGGATAAATAAGCCCTTTTCAGGCTGGAGGGATGTAACTGGTAGATTATCCCAGGAATCGGTTCTTGGCCCTCGATTGATTACTATTAACATTAATGATCTGGAGGAGGGAATGAATGCAAGGTTTCCAAGTTTGCCAATGATGTGAGAATAAGTGAAAGGGCTTGTTGTGATGAGGCCATTGCGACTCTGCAACAGGATATAGATAGATGGATTGGAGCTTCATGTGGGGAAGTGAGAGGTCATGCACTTCAGTAAGGGGCAGATTATTACGTAAAAGAAGAGAACCTTATAATAAGTTCACAGGGATCTAAATATTCTAGTGCATGAATCACAAAAAGTTAGTAGGTAGGTCCAACGACTAGTTAAGAAAGCAAATGGCATGTCGGCCTTCATTGCAAAGGGGTTGGAGTTTGAGAATAGGGAGGTTTTGTTAGAGTTGTACAGGGTGTTGGTGAGGCCACATCTGGAATACTGTGCACATTTTTGGTCAGCTTATACCTTTTTAAAAAAAAGGGATGTAGTAACATTGGAGGCAGTACATGGGGAGATTCACCAAGCAAATTCCTCGGATAAAGTTGTTACTGTACCAGCAAAACCCTAATTATTGCTAAAGTTTAGTAACACTATGGCCATTCTGATCACTTTGCACTAAAATGGACTTTTTTTCTACTTGTGTTTTATTTATGTTTTTCTTGTGAATGCTGCTTATATGCTCTGTGCCAGTGATGCTGCTGCAAGCAAGCTCTTCATTGCACCCGTGCACAAATGTACTGGTGCATTTGACAATAAACTCGACTTTGATAAGATGGTTGTCCTATCAAGAGAGGCCAAACAGTGTGGGTCTGTGTTCCTTGGGGCTTAG
>JAUZTB010000068.1:32728229-32744688 GCA_034780895.1 Rhynchobatus australiae
GGAGGGATTGAATTTAAGAGCAGGGAGGTTATGCTGCAACTGTACAGGGTACTGGTGAGGCCACACCTGGAGTACTGGGTGCAGTTCTGGTCTCCTTACTTGAAGGATTTACTGGCTTTGGAGATGGTGCAGAGGAGGTTCACCAGGTTGATTCTGGAGATGAGGGGGTTAGCCCGTGAGGAGAGATTGAGTCACCTGAGACTATACTCACTGGAATTCAGAAGAATGAGAGGGGATCTTGTAGAAATGTGTAAAATTATAAAAGGATAGATAAGATAGGAGGCAGGAAGGTTGTTTCCACTAGTAGGTGAGACCAGAACTACGGGACATGGCCTCAAGATTCAGGGGAATAGATTAGGACAGATGAGGAAAATCTGCTTTTCCCAGAGAGTAGTGAATCTGTGGAATTCCCTGCCCAGGGAAGCAGTAGAGGCTGCCTCATTAAATTTAAGACACAGTTAGATAGATTTGCATAGAAGGGGAATTAAGGGTTATGGGGAAAGGCAGGTAGGTGGATCTGTCCATGGCCAGATCAGCTATGATCTTACTGAATGGCAGGGCAGGCTTGACAGACCAAATGGCCACCTCCTGCTCTTATTTCTAGTGTTTTTTATGGGAAATAGAGCCCATGTTGTTGGGATCACTACTGAGTACAGTGGATGGGAAACCACAGTTGGGTGCTTCCAACACATCTTCCTTTCTCTGTGGCTGTAGCTTCCCATTGCCTATCACCTTGGTTCTTCTGACAAAGACATATCATGGCCTTCTGGACACAGCATTTGATTTACCAATTTCGGATGGTTAGCTGTTCTGCTCCTGTATTTCACACTTGTTGTTTTTCCTCTCTCCTCTTCTGATTGGTTCAGATTTCATTCATCATCTCCTACACACTCTGGTTTACCACCCCCTTTCAGCCGACGTGACCACTTGAGTTGTTCAGCCTCTCCAGCCCTTCACGCAATCACAAACTTTCCTCTACCTCTTGGCCTTTTCTGCAACTTATTTTGAATGGGAAACTTGTCCCAGTTCTAATGAAAGGTACACTGACATAAAACGTTAACTCTGTTTCTCTCTCTGCAGATGCTGCCTGACTTGCTGAGTACATCCAACTCTTTTGGTTTTTATTTCAGATTTCTGGCATCTGCAGTTTTATATTTTAGAATTACAGGAAATCTGACTCTTCATATCACACTATTTTTGTACAGTATAAAATGGGTATTTACCCACTCAGATCACTCTGGTGCAGAGTAGAATAAGTATTAACCCTCTTTTCACATTCTCATTTTCTTACAACATAGGAGGTGGCCATTCATCACCTGGAGCTTGTGCTGGGTCTCGGAGCAATCCCATTCTCCCATTTATTTCCCTGTAACCTAGGTATAGTCTCTCGCATGCCCATCAACAGCCTGATTCTCCTGTCACTCACCTGCCCCAGGGGTAACTTACAGTGCCAATTCTCCTACATCCAGCACCTCTGGATGGAGGAAACCAGAGCACCCAGAAAAACTCTACACAGTCACAAGAATGTGCCAACTCCACATACACTGCATCAGAGGTCGGAATCGAACCCAGGTCAGTGGAGCTGTGAGGCAGCAGCACTACCTGCTACAACACCCCACCATCTAATGCCCAATATTACTGCCCCACATATAGTGGAGAATAAAAATTTACAAGGTTTTATCTGATGACATGTGACTTCACATATCAATAGGGAGGACTCGAGGTTCTTCCCACCTGGGTTCAATTGTGTTGCTACATCTGATGGGACAGGACACACCAAGGACTATGGAGGAGACTGGTATGTTGTGATTGGTTGGGAGGTGGAAACAAGCGTAGAGATGGACACTGTACTGAGTGACCTGATGTGACGTAATGTCCCCTGGGTTCTGTTTTTAGTCCTCAACTTTTCACCGTGTATATTCGCATCTAGGGAAGGAACAGAGTTGTATATGCCAAGTTTATGAACAACACCAGATCGGGAGGCAAAGTAACTTTTGTAGATGGGAGCGAGAAGAATAAATGAGCAAGTTAAAACACATGGCTAGTGAAGTTTTATGTAGACAAGAATGAGATCATCCAATTTGAATATAAGACAGTTTTTTTTAAAGTGAGAGACTAGGGAGTGATTTAGATGTCTATGTAATAAATTATTCAAAGCTAATGGAAAGGCACATGGATTAACCTCATCCTGGCATGGATGAGAAAATTATATTTTTTGTGCTAGGTGAGGATGATATCATAAACAACTTATTTTGTTAAGTTTAGTTCAAGTGCCTCAGAATCACTCCTGTTCCTCTGGTGCTCAACAGTTTGTAGAAGGTCTTAAGCATTCCAAAAGATGCTGCATTTTCCAGGGGCACCCAGTTCAAACACAATTGCTGATACTTGCTGTAATACATAGGGATGAATCTGCTTTGGATCTACAGTGTCTTGGTCAGGCTCCAACTGAATGATGTATTTACATTAGGCCAGCATTTCACAAAATCACAATTGGCCTTGGAAAGGATATAATATATTATACTCAGAATATTCCAAGGATCTAATTGATGTCTTTAAATTGTTTAAGAACATTTTAGGTTTTGCAGATAAACTACTCACTCCATATTCAGTGGACATAACCTTAAAATTAGAATCTTGACAATTCAAGGTGTCAGGAAGCACTTTTTCGGCCAAAGGGTAACTCTAGAACTCTTTCATAAAGGTGTGGATGTAATGGGTCAACATTGATTGCTTGGTTGCAGGGACAGGAGGGTGGGGAGTGGGGTGAATCATGTATGCTAATATATAAACAGCACTGTCAATCTGTGTTGCTACTTTCAATGATTTTCTTAATCCCTAAGCACTCTCATCTCTTCTGTCCTGCTTGGAAATTGCATTGTTTGCTAAATGAATTCTCATCTTCCTTCCCATCAAAATCTGTAACGCTCAGCAAAAAATTTAATCTGTCGTGTTTGACCATTTCATCAGTCTGTCAGTCCTCAGGAAGTTTATTACTTATCCACCTGAATTTTTTAACCAACATTTCCAAATGTTATAACATCTGCAAATCTTGAAAATATGTACTCTGAAAGACTCCTGTTTTTTAATTATTACTTGCCAATCAATTTCTGATTCCAATCTACCTGGGCCAATCCACTTTCAACTCAATGAAGCTACTCCATATATAATTAGGAATATTTTGCTTGACTGTTCCTTATCCTTTTCTCTATCTATTCTAAAGCTGATTTTACTATCAGTATTACTCAGATGCTCTTCAAACTAAAGATGGTCCACTTGCCCCCAAATTCTCCAGAAATAGGTCAAACAAATCTTCCATTTTTATTGGACACACTGACAAAGTTCTTCTATTGCTTACCCTCTTTGCTGTGAGAGAGAGTGGAGGAATGAAAATGAGAGAGAAAATGATTGAGAGAAGAGAAACAAATGCACAGAAGGAGGGTGTGATGCAAGGCTTAACTCTAATTCTCCAGCAACTAGTTAGGAGCTGTATCGAGTTTGGGGCAATTTCCTTGGCACCAGGACTGGTGGAAACTTTATCCCACTTTCACTCTAGGTCTGTAGCTCTGTTCAGATCCAGGTCTGATCCAGTGTTGACTTACTGGCTCAGTTACCAACAGCTGGAGCAGGTGCAGAGCAAGTGGTGTGAAATCTGGACCAGATGCAGACCAGCTACCCCAGACTCCTCTCCCCTTATCCAAAATAAACTATTTTTAGTCTGTAAGCGTATGTGTGTTACCAACCTGTTTGATAATGGGTCACAGAGTTGCCAATGATGGGATGAGGAGAGGAATGCACAGTTGGGGATAAGCAAGTAGAACACAGTATTTTAAATTGTTTCATTAGGGATTGTAAAGGCAAGGCATTTTCAGTTGGACCATTTAAAAATATTGGAATTCTATTATCAACCTGAAATTAATTTGTAGTTAACTTGGATTCATCTTTTAATTAAAAAGATTCTATCTCTGGATTTCCACCTGCATTTCTCTCCAGTGCTAGTTTTATTCATCAATATGCTATCCATTTTTTTTCCAATCACTACCTTTCCAGAGTACCTTATGGTTAGAAATAAGTTTTCAGTCCTCCCCCTTCATCGAGCCAGACCCGGTTACTGCTGTTATTTCAAGTGACAACTTGCCTCTAAGCAGCTCACTAACTCTATTGGACCAGTTCTGTGCATTTACACACTTCAAAATTACTCTGCACTGCCTGGGATGCAAACCACCCACAGCAACAAGAACTTGTGTACTGCCCTCAACACAAGCTGTGGCAGGTAGAGAAGAAAAGGTGGCCAAGAGTAAACACAAAAAAATGGTCATTACTCATCAGAAGTTGGAACGGGAAGTCCGCAGGCATTTCTGGTGCTATTGCCAGAGGCGTGAATTAATCCCACTGCTGCACAGACAGAGCATTTAAGCATCAACCTACCCGAGGATGAACATGCAGATGTGAAGAGCATCCGAACCATTGAACTCTAAGTAAAACGTGGCCCCTAGGAAGCAAAACAAGTCAATCAGGAATGGGTTGGATTTTGTTGTCTTCACTGCCACCCCTCTGACCTTCACCAACCACCACCCCCTATATTTACAGACTGCAACACTACACACAAGCTCCTCTCCATTCACAGGGACTGCTACCACATTTGGAGAGTCCACCCTAACCGAAGGGGGCTGGTACACCATGTGCAGGTTCCCCAGTAATTCCTGTAAACTCCTACCCCATTTGCAGTCACCTAACTATTCTCAAGCTGTTAACCCACTTGTAGTGCCATTATCTATTACTGCATTCTAATACTAGCCACTGAATACCTCCTGGAGGTTATTAACTTGTCACATCACATGCCAGCTGAAAGGCAGAGATACTCACCAGCAATGACAGCGATGGTTGTGGAAAAAATGTAGCTGACGCTAGCAATCTGGGAAGGATCATATAGCTCAGAAACCTCACGCAGGAACCTTCAGTAAAACAAGGAACAGCTTCAGTCTCATGCTCCACACCACACTCGCCAAGAACATAGTGTACTAACACTAAAACCTCAGTACCTCCCACGGCATACTGCAGACCAAGTAATAAATCCATTCCAAACTGTAGAGTCAGTCTCTGACTCACTGTCCCAGAGTCTGAAAGAACAGCATGCGGCATAGTGTCCTGAGCATGAAAGGACATCGCCAATCTCATTAAGTGATAGAATAGAGGGACAGCACCCAATCCCGGTCCCAGAGTGTAAAAGATAGCATCTTATCCAGTGTCTTACAGTGACCAAGACTGACACATTGTTCCAGTCTGAGAGGGCAGTGTTGGTCATACTGCCCCAGAAAATAAAGGGATGAATGAAAAAGTGCTTGAATTATTGTTACAGAGTTAGAAAGACAGTGTCTAAAACACTGAACATGTGGCAAAGGACAGTATCTGACCTTCTGTCCCACAGATAAACAGCAGTGCCTGAACTACTGCAAGAGTGTGAAAGGACAGTGTCCGACCCACTGTCCCAGTATAAAAAGGATACTGTTCTTCAGTGTAATGGGACCACGTTAGATTCTCTATCCTAGAACAGATAGTAGCTGACCAAGTGAAAAGACAATTGCTGAACTACTGTCCATGAGTAAAAGAACACTGTGTGATCCAATATTCTGGAGTGTGGGAGAGTCTGACCCACAGTGGTTAAGGGGTAGAAATCAGTTTCACTGTGTCTGATTAAATGAATAGCTGAAGTATTGACCTGGACAATGAAAAAGTTGTATGTGACCCATTATTTCCAAATATGAAAGGACAAAGTTTGATCCACTCTCAGAATGGGCAAGAATAGTGTACGTTCCATTGTTCCTGAGTTTAACTGTTGTCTGTGACTTACAGTCCAAGTTAAAGGAGACTCTCTGACCACTGTGCCAGGAGTAAAAGGATGTTGTATGAGTGTGAAAAGACAACGTACATGACACACAATGTCTGAGCTTGAAAGAAAGTGATTATCTCACAACCCCTGATTGTGAAATAGTTTGTCTCACTACCCCAGAACGTGAAAGTGAAAATTAAAAAAAAACTGCAGGTGCTGGAAATCTTAAATAAAAATAGAAAATGCTGGGAATAATCAACTGCTCAGGCAGCATCTGTGGAAAGAGAAACAGTTAATA
Organism: Rhynchobatus australiae; assembly: GCA_034780895.1. Classification (NCBI taxonomy): domain Eukaryota; kingdom Metazoa; phylum Chordata; class Chondrichthyes; order Rhinopristiformes; family Rhynchobatidae; genus Rhynchobatus; species Rhynchobatus australiae. Next base: position 32,734,355 of record JAUZTB010000068.1, read on the forward strand.
TTTCAAAGACCCTTCATCAGAACTGGTAAGACAGTCTCTGATTCACTTCCCCCAGAATTAGTTTGCAATCTGAGAGTCCTTTTCCAAGACTGAGAAAATGCTGTGGGTAACCCACTACACAATGGTGTGAATATTTTGCATGTGTCTTCACAATAAAGTGGGAGATACAGACTTTGACATTAAGAAGGAAGAATGTAGTATTTTGGAAGTAATAAACATAATTAGTGAGGATCTACAAAAGTGGATAAAGTACCAGACCAGATAAAATGTATTCCAGGCTCTTAAAAGTAACAAAGGAGGAAACAGTGTGAGCTGCAACTATCATTTTGCAATCCTCTTTGACCATAGATGGTACTGAAGGAAGGTTGCTGGTGCTGTACAGTTGTCTCAAAAGGGAGAAAGGGATACACCAAATAACTAAGGCCAGTTAGCCTGACATTAGTCATGGGTAAATTATTAGAAGTTCTGAGGGACATTAACTCCAGCTCTCTAAATGCTTATTAATGAAAGATGGTCAGCATGGATTTGTTTAGGGAAGGCTACGTCTTACTGACTAAAATGAATTTTATAAAAAGGTAGCAAGGAGTGTCATGTGATACAATGTGCATGGGTTTTGCAAAGCATTTATCAAAGACTGGTGCAGCATAGCAGATTGGTCAATAAAGTAAAAGCCAATGGGATCCAAGGGAAAGCAGCACAAGACTAAAAATTATTTGTGACAGAAAACAGAGGGTAATGTTTAAAAGGAATTTTAGTGACTAGAGGTCTGTAGGCAGGAGAATTCTGTAGAGCTTGTACGAGGCTCCTTGCTTTTCATAGTACTTATAGATGACTTGGGCTCATGCACTGGCATCAATATAAATGTTTGCCACAAAATTGGCGGTGTGGTTGATTGCAAAGAAGAAAGTTGTAGGCTATGGAAAGAATACTACAGACTGATAGGCAGACATGTCAAATGGATTTCAAAGCAGAGAAGTGGGAGCTTGTATGCTGTAGTTATGTTTTCTGGAACAATGGAGAATGAGATGAGATTTAATTGAGTCTTATAAAATTGAGAGGCCTTGGCAATAGTAAGTAGATGGGATTTATTTCCCTTGGCAGAGTTCAGTAATCAAGGGATATAGGTTTAAGTTCATTTGTAGCAAGATTAAAGGGGAGTAGAGAAAAGATTATTCTACTCAAAGGTGGATTTGGAGCTCGTTGCTTGATAGGATGGTGCAGCAGAAACCTTCAACACGTTACAAAAATTACTTTGTTGAACTGCCAATAACCTGCCAGACCATAGACCAAAAGCTGGAAAGGGGGATTAATTTTGGCTGGCATCAGTACAATGGGCTCAATGGCGTCCTTCAATATCACAAATTTCTATAATTCTACAAACCCAGGTTGTGTGAAAGTGTCTTATCTAGACTCAGTTCAAAGGAACAGTAGGTGACCTCTAGTGCCTAGAGTGAAAGGGCTGGATCCAACACAGTTCCAGAGAGTGAAAGCACAGTGTCTCATCTGCTGTTTCAGTATGTTAACATTCTGAGTCTGACTCAGCAGAAATGACTGATTCACTGTCACAAGATGTGAAAAGACAATATTGGACAGTGTCTCACAGTGTGAATTAACTTTGAGTTGCCCAAAGACCTAGAGTACCAAAGGGTTACGTCAAGTACAGTATGCCAGCGATTGAGAAGATGATGTCTGGCGGTCTGACTTAGAGTATGAAAGAGGTCAGCGCCTGATCCATTGCCCAAAAGTGGGAAAGGATAGTGCCTGACCCAATTCTTGAGAGTGAGTTACTGAACCACTGCCCCAGTATGTGAAGGGACAATGTTGACCCACTGTTCTAGCGTGTGAAAAGAAAAACGGTTAGAAACCTACTGTCCGAGAGTGTGAAAGAACCAAGTCTGACTCACTGTTCCAGTTTGGAAAGATAGTGTTAAATGGTGGAAAAGGAGAATGCCCACGACTAATGTCAGGCTGACTGGCCTTAGTGATTTGGTGGATCCCTTTCTCCCTTTTTATACAACTGTACTGCACTAGCAACCTTGCAGTCCTTCAGCACCATCTATGGTCAAAGAGGATTGCAAAGTGATCGTTGTAGCCCATGCTGTTTCCTCCCTTGTTACTTTTAAGAGCCTGGGCTACATTTTATCTGGTCTGGTACTTTATCCATTTTTGAAGATCCTTGCTAGTTATGTTTATTACTTCCAAAATACCACATTCTTTCTTCTTAATATCAACGTCTGTATCTCCCCCTTTATTGTAAGGGCATGCAGAATATTCACACTATTGTATAGTGGGTTAGCCACAGCATTTTCTCAGTCTTGGACAAGGGATCACATATTGCAGACTAATATGACCTACTGTCCAAAAGTGTGAAAGCACAAATATATGACCCAGAATGTGAAAGGATAGTGTCTTACCCACTGTTCCAGAAAAGGGCAGTGTATGTTCCACTGTAACCAAGTGTAAAGGAACAATGTGGGATTGCGAGTAATGTACTGTTATGGTTGGCAAACATGAAACAAAGACTAGGAATAAAGGGAGCCTTTTCCAAATTGCAGGCAGTGGGGTAATGTGGAATTTAACACTTGAACCCTAGCCAAGCACAAAACATATTAATGAGGGATTTAAAAATGAGGGAATTAACTGTAATATCCACAAAGCTAGGTGGCAGTGTGAGCTGTGAAAAGAATGTAGAGAGGCTCCAAGTTGATTCGGAGAGGTTGAGTGAGTAGGCGTAGCATTTACAGTATCACGGGGATAAATGCAAGGTTTTCCACTTTGGTGGCAAAAACAGGAATGCAGATTATAATCTGAATGGTGAGGGATTAAAAAAGGAGCAAGAGCAGTGAACCCCGAGTGTCCTTGTGCAGCAGTCACTGAAAGCATACATGCAGGTGAAGCAGAAGGTCTGTTGGCCTTTGTAGTGAGAGGAATTGAGTACAGGAGTAAGGATGCCTTACTGAAATTGTACATGGCCTTGGTGAAACCCTACCTTGAGTACTGTGTGCAGTATTGGTCTCCTTGGTCTGAGGGGGGATATCTTTGGTATGGAGGGTGCAACAAAGGTTCACCAGACTGATTCCTGGGGTGGCAGGACCGACATCTGAACAGAGATTGGGATAATCGGGCTTATACTCACCATAAAAGAATGAGAGGGCACCTCATTGAAGCGTACAAAATCCTGGAAGGACTGGACAGAGATGATGCAGCAGAGATATTCCAGAACCAGGGGTTACAGCCTAATGATATGAGGTTGGCTGCTTCAGGCAGAGATGAGGAGGTATTTCTTAACCCAGTGTGATAAACCTGTGGAATTCTCTACCACAGTGGGCAGTTCAGGACAAATCATTAAATATATTCAAGAAGAAGTTAGATATAATATTAGTGGGTAAAGAGATCAAGGGACATGGGGATAAACAGGAGCCGAGTTTTGAATTTGGATTATCAACCATAAGTATATAATAGCAGAGCAATCTTAAAGGACTGAATGACCTACCCCTGTCCTAATTTTTATGGTTCTGTGAGAGCAATTCTCCCAGACTTTGATTGGACAGTGTCTACTCATTAGGCTTGAAATTGCACAATGTGTGACCATCTGACTTCCCACGTTATAGCAATGTGTGAGGCACAATCTGAGACAGTGAAAGAGCAGCGGATGATCCTATGTCCAGAGTGTGAGAGGAGTGTGTAACACATCATTATGGATGGCGGTAGGTCAGTTTCTGACCCCGTGTTGTAGTATGTAAAAGGATATAGATGAAAACATTACGAGAAGACAGGAACACATTGAACTTAGAGCCGAGGAAGCAAGGCAAATTAAGATGGAGGGTGAAATGATCAGGTGAGAACACTGTCCTATTGTGTGAAAGGGCAGTGTATCACCTGCGCACTGCCCAACCCAGCTAGGACGTTATTAATGGGATCTTTGTATTAAAATGCAGAATAAAGTTGTTAAAGAAAGCAAATGAGATTATGTTGTATCAATTGGGGGACAGAAGCAAAGAGGTAAACCTACACTGATATAATTTTTGTTAAAGGGCTCACTTTAGTTAACGATATCATGTAGAAGAGATGTAATGTACTGTGATAATTCTAGTGTTGAGAGGATTTAGTTCTAAGCAGTGACCAGTGAAGCACAGACTCTATTTACTGGAACAGTGAAGGTTACATCAATTCAAATTTTCCATTCATCAATGGACTGCCCTTTGAGAGCATAAGAACCAGAAGCCAGAGAGGCCATGGGTCATTCTGATCCTCTGCCTCAAATCTATTTATTTGCCAGATCCTCTGTTCCCTTAATATCTAAAAAACTATCAATGTTGACAATGAATGTAAACACTCTGATGATCCCTAGCCTTCCAGTGCAGAAATCCCAAAGAATTCAAAAAAATTCTCTCCTAGAAAGGTAAATGATGCTCAAAGAATTCACTCTCTGGAGGAAATTAACTGAAGATTAGTACTCAAGTGTACAAATCTGAAATGTCTGTTCAGAGGTCACTGGGAAAAGGAAAGCTTCTGAGGGATATGGATAAATATTTGCAGTTGCCTCATAACTGTGTTCTCAGTTCAGGCACAATTAGGGATGGGTATAAATACTGGCATTGCCAGTAACATCCCTGCCCCATGACAAAATATCTTTTAAAAATTGAAAAAGAACAGTTTGAGAGGTAAAAGGGAACAGAAAGGGTGAACATTTATTGCATGATCTATGGTTCTATCATTTTAACTTGGCAGCTATGAGCAAGACTTACTAGGTTTGTGAATCAATGAATTATAGACTTTTTTTTGTATCTCTTTATTCCTTGAATTATGTCTGGTTGTCAGCATAGTACAGTAAGTCCTAGCTATAACTAAAACAATATGCTGAGAGAGTGATGTTATTTCACAAACAGAGATGTATCTTATCCATTGGGACCCTGCAAGAAGCAAGCTATAACATGGACATGAACTGCACGATCAAGTTAGTTAAATCGAGAGCATCAATCTGTTGCAGCTTAGAAAGTCTCAGCCAGAAGTCAAATCCAGAACCCAGAGGCCTCAACTCTAGTGATAAATCAAAATCATCAGAGGGTAGGAGAAACACATGTCTAAAATTAGAGAATTATTTACTCACGTTGCTTGAAAGACTGCGGTGGCAACCATAATTACAAACATAACGTAGAATATAGGATAGGCCAGCTGTAGATTCCCCTGGATCGACAGAACGATCATTCCCGACACACCCTTTGCTGCAATAACAGTCACTGAACCTACAAGAGCAAATGACAGAGTATTAAGTGTACAAATACTCAGCCAGTGATCCTTATTCTACTGTAGCTAAATAGCCAGAACAATTACACCACTAACATCACACACACCGAGCAATGCCCGGGCTAATTAAAGAGGTCAAAGGCCAGGCAAATGCAACAAAAGACTTTATCTTAACACACAACAGTTTGTGCTATCCGCCGAACACAATTTATCGGCCTGATAGATACCCAGTTGGGTGCATTCACAACAAACTTCAAGAAGTTCAACGTTATCAATGGATAATTTGATTAGATCATTGACTCTTGTGCCATTGGGCACACTCTCCACTGCCACAGGCAAGTGCTCAACCTGACTGCAGTGATACCACCTAGGTGCATAATCTGTTTGCACCTTCCTTGAAGTTTGCCTTCTCACCTCCTTTTGTATTATCCACTGACTTGGCCAAAGTTTTATACACTTCACTGCTGCAAATCATTAATATATTGCAGACACAAGAGACTATAGATGCTGGAATCTGGAGCAAACAAACAATCCACTGGAGGAGCTTAGCAAGGTCGGGCAGCATCTGTTGGAGGAAAGGAATTGTTGACGTTTTGGGTGAAAACCCTGCATCAGCACTGGCTTATCCCATCAATATATTGCAGAGTGCTGTGGCCCCAGCACTGATCCTGAGCAGCCCACTAGTTACAGCTTGTCAACCTGTACACTCAGCTACACTCCAAGTACATTCCCGTGAAAGGGAGGGGGGTGAAAGGAAAAGGGTGAGTCTTTGGATGGCCAAAGAGATAATTAACTAAAGCAGGGGGGGAAAGGTATGACAGACACCAGTCTGTCCCCCCATGAGAATGATTATCGGAAGTGCAGAGGGGAAGTAAAAAAAAGGAAGTAAGACAGGTAAAGAGAAAATTATAACTTGCAGCAAACATAAAAAGGAATCCAAATTTATTCTGTACACATTCGACAAGAAAAAGGTTGTAAAGAGCGAGGTGGGCCAGTCAAAAACAGAATCCATTCAGAGGCAAAGGGCATGGCTGAGTACATTATATTAACTGAGTAAGTTGCATCAGTATTTACTGGGGAAGGAAATGCTACTCAGCGAATGGGCTAGAAATTAATAAAGAGGAGGCACTAGAGGCTAGCTGCACTGCAAGTAGATAGTCACTTGCTCCAGATGGGTCATCTTAGGTTGTCGGGGAATGTAAGAGGAAGTTACAGAGGCTTTGGTCATAATATTCCCAATGTCCATAAATTCAAGGTGGAAAACTGCAAATGTTATAGCATTTTTCAAAAAAAAAAGGTTCAGGTATAAACCCAATAACAACAGACCAGTCAATTTAACATCAGGGAAGATTGATGGACAGAACTAGAGATCACATGGCCAATTATGCACTGATTACGAAAAGCAGCATGGATTCATTGAAGCTAATTCATGTGGAATTAACAACAGATTTTTGATGAAGTAAGAGGGAGGGTTGATGGCAGAATCTGGCTGATGTGCTAAATAAGGCGCTTGGTAAATTGTCACATAATAGGCATGTCATCAATACTGAAGGTCATGGAACGAAAGGGTTGTAAAAGCATGGATGGAAAATTGAGTAAGCAACAGTAAATAGAGAGCAGCAGGGTGTCTTCTGGTTGGAATGTACTGTGGAGTTCCCAGGAGCAAAACTGGGACTATGACTTGGAGTACAGGCAGTGTGAAGAGGATAGCAAAAGACTTCAAGGCGGCATAGGCTGGTGGAACGGGGTGGGTAGGTGGCAAGCGAAAATTAATGCTGTAAAAGGCATTTTGGTATGAAGAATAAGCTGACTCAATATAAACTAAAGAATGCAATTCCAAAAGTGGTAAAATAGAGATCTGGGCCCGTAGTTCATGAAATTGGCACAGCAGGTTGAGAAATTAATTAAAACAAAAAGCATACAAAACACTAAGCTTTATAAAATAATGCAGAGTGTACAAGAGCTAGGAAGTTATGTTCAATCATTAAAATACACTGAAAAAAACTGCATGAGGAACTCAGCAGGTTATGCAGTATCTGTGATGGGAAAGGAAATGTTGTTTTAGGTCAAGACCCAGGACTGTGCTGATACATGGTCTCAGCCTCAAAGGCCATCAATTTCTTTCCCTACTACAGTTGCTGCTCGACCTGCTGAATTCCTCCTGCAGTTTGTTTTTTCCTTAATGAAGATTCCAGCACCTGCATTCTCTTGCGTCTCCACTGAAACACACTGGTTCAGTCACAACTAGAATTCTGTGTCCAGTTCTGGGTTGCACACCTTCAGAAAGACACAAAGGCTTTAGATAGACTGTAAAAAGATTTACTCAGTGATTTCTTGGGATGAGAGACGTTAGTTGTGTGGATAGATTGGAGCAGCTGAAATTATTCTCCTTGGAACTGAAGAGATTGCTTGAGGATTTTATTAAGACATCTAAATTCAAAAGGAATTTAGACAGAGTAGCTGGAAACAGCTCTCTTGGTGGAAGGTTCATGAACACTGAATGAAGATGACTGGCAAAAGAAAGAAAAGTGGCACAAGGAAAAATATTTTTTCGCAGCAAGTGGTTGGGGTCTGGTGTGGAAACTCCAAAGCACAGGAACACAAGAGGCTACACAGAGTGATGGATTCAGCCAGTTCCATCAAAGGTACAGCTCTCCCCACCATCGAGGACGTCTACAAGAGGCTATGTCTCAGGAAGGCAGCATCCATCATCAGGGACCCCCACCATCCAGACCATGCCTTCTTCTCAATGCTGCCAGCAGTACAGGAGCCTGAAGACCCACACCTCAAGGTTCAACATCAACTTCTAACACACTGCCGTCAGGTTCTTGAACCTAATTGAAAAACCTTGACACTATGTCAGACTCTATATTTTTCCTCTCTCACAATCTTGCACTAGTGTATTTTATTTTATAGTTTATTTTGCATGTGTAAGCTATGTATAATTTATGTTAATTTAAGTTTATGTTAACTTATATTTGTCCTCATCTTATAATATGCTGTGCTGATGCTGCAAAAAATAATTCTCATGGCATTTATACCTTGTGATAAGATCTCTTTAATAGTCACATGTACATCGATGCCCACTGTGAAATACATCTTTTGCTTAAATGTTCTGGGTGCAGCCCACAAGTGTCGCCACACTTCTGGCGCCAACATAGCATGCCCAAAGCTTCCTAACCCACACGTCTTTAGAATGTGGGAGGAAACCGGAGCACCCGGAGGAAACCCACACAGACACAGGGAGAATGTACAAACTCCATACAGACACCGACTGGAATTGAACCTGGATCACTGGCACTGTAATAGTGTTACACTAACCGTTACAGTATGCCCATGACAACAATAAATGTGAGCTTGAACTTAAACTTGGAAGACATTGTCATAGTAGTAGTGAAAAGATATTCAAATGCATCTTTCAAAAGGGAGCTGGAAAAGTATCTGAAAGGAAGGAATTTTCAAGGCTTTGGGAAGGCGACAGACCAGACTTGCTCCCATGCACACATCCTTACTCCTCCCACCACTCACTCACAATCAGCCCATCCTGCCTTGTCCCCCTCATACTCTGTCTCATATACACATTGACAATGGCTGTCACAGTACCTGCACCTTCACAGGCACTGACAATAGTGTTTTTGTCCCTTATTTCTTTAATCCTCCTGCATCCACATTCATGTGCTCACTCGACTGACTCTGCCAGGCAGTCGTTCAAAAAGGTAACAGAAGGGCAATAATACATGATTGCCAGGAACAGGCAGTTGACACAATGAAATGAAGTGGGTATCACATTGAGAACACATGTTAACTCAGTTGAAAGAGAGGGTAACGAACCTGATGGGTATAGGGCTAGATCAACCCCAAGCACCAGGGGTGTTCATCACTTTGCTAATGATTGAGAGTAAACTGATTTGTTAAGCCAACTGGATTTGTGAATGGGACATACCTGGGCAATTTTCCACATCATTGTGTAGATGCCAGTATTGTAACTGTGTTGAAACAACTTGGCTAGAGGCATAGCTAGTTGTGAACTGAACGTAGGTCTCCAGTACTACATCTGGGATGCTGTGTGGATTTGCAGCCTTGGATGGATCCAGCGCTCTCTGCAATTCCTTGATATGACATGGAGTGAATCAAAGCGAATTGTCTGGTGACTGGTTTCTGAGATGCTGGGGATCTCAGGAGGAAGATGAGAGGGATCAACCATTCAGCATTTCCAGCTGAACATGTTTGCAAATGCTTTAGATGTGTCTTTAGCACCTACCTGCTGGGCCCCATCGTCAATGAGGAAGGAGAAAGGCCTTTATAGCCTCTTGGAACTTGCTCCTTCCATCAGATGCTTAAGTGTCCACCATCATTCATGACCAGATGTGAGAGGACTGCAGAGGTTCTATCTCATCAATTGACTATGAGATTGCTTGGTTGTATCTCCTGTATGCTGTCGTTGCTGTTTAGCAGGTAAGTAGCTTTCTGTATTGCAGTTTCACTAGGCCACACCTTATCAACTTTAGGTATGCCTGGTTCTGCTCCTGGCTTGACAGTGATGGTAGAATGAAGGATATGTATGAGGTTACAGATTGTGGTTCTGTTCATTTATGCTGCTGTTTCAAAGGCAAACTAAATTAGCAGTTACACTGTGGAGGGCAAATTCATAGAGATATTTTTTGCAGATCATTATACTAAGTAACTAATGAAGGAGCTGGCTGATTTAGATCTAGTATGGCAAGGAAGGGTTAATTGATGATCTAGTTATTAAGGGGTCTCTAGGAAACATTGACTGAGTATGTGTATAGGTAACAAAGGGAAATATGACTGAATTTTATATAAAATCTTAAAAGTGATTTACTTTAATCTAAAACATGTCTTAATTCTGATGGCACAGTGGTGCAGATAGTAGAGCTGCTGCCTCACAGCACAGGGACCTGGGTTCAGTCCCGTCTACACGGAGTTTTCATATTCTCCCTGTGACCATGTCACTTTCTTCCAGTTTCCTCTCATATCCAAAAGACTTGGGGGGGGGGGGGGGGTTGGTGGGTTAATTGACCACTAAAAATTGTCCCGAGTGTGTAGCTGAGTGGTAGAATCTAGGA
>JAUZTB010000068.1:33478163-33491371 GCA_034780895.1 Rhynchobatus australiae
AAGCTACAGTACTTCTTCCACGTTGATATAATATGATTTTTTTTATTAGTTACATACATGGAAGATGGCAGTCAGCCACCATTTTAAAGCACTCCAGTCCTTCTGAAGGTACTTCCATTCGTGCTACTGGATTGAGAGATGCAAGGTTTCCTACATTAAATGGTGATAAAGGACCTGTGTCCCCATCTTTCTCAATTTGCAGAAGTCATGTGGTTGGGAGACAGAAGTAACTATAGTGCATGTCGGTGATGTTACAGACCACAGCCCCTATGTAATGGTAATGGAGAGTGTAAACATTTAGAATATCACATAACGCGCCAATCAAGAGATTTCTTCTTGGGGGTTACTAGAGCTGCAATCATCCAGGTAAGGAGTATTCCTGACTAGTGCTTAAAGATAGTGGAGATTGGTTGCTGTGGATGCCCAGCCTCTGACAAAGCCACTGTTACTTCAGTGACTGCTCTAGCTTTCTCACTGGAGATGGTCACTGCCTGCCACTTGTCTCGATGCTGGTAGGTCATGCACGCAATCACTATTAAGTGAACATCACTACTTCTGGCCTAATGATGGAAAATCAAAGCTGCTGCTAAAGATGGTAGGACCCAGGATAGTCTATCCAGAAACTCAATGATATCCTGGAGCTCAGATGATGGAATTCCGACATTCATAAATATCCTTGTTTGTGCAAGATTTAATTCCAACCAATGGAGATTTTCTCTTGGTTCCCACTGATACCATACTGGGTCAAATACTGCCTTGACATTAAGGGCAGTCATTCTTACCTTGCATCAGGAATGCAGCTCTTTTGTCCACGTTTGGACTAAGGTGATAAAGAAGTCTTAAACCCATTATCTCCCCTGCTGGTTGAGAGACAGAAGTGCTATTCATCACAACCAAGCTGATACTTGTTCTACTATTTTTTAAGCATCGACATTCAGATTTCAATGTCAAATACTGAAACGATGATAAACCAGTAGAATTAAATATTCTCAGTACATTCCAAATATTTCAGTTAGTCTCAGCAATAGCTACTATTCTTACCCTTTACATTCTGAACAAATGGCAATTAAAATCAGAACTCCTGCATTTACAGGTTCATATTATTGGAATGAGGGGAAAGAGTTAATGTCACATGACTGAAAACTGAAAGCACACTCCATTTTTTACAGCATAATAAGTGTGTGTATTCACAATATTTAATGTTGCAACATTTAGCACCTCTTATGTACACAATACCAGGAAGAACTCCACACTGGTTTGTCTGTGACCCTGGAAAATCATTCAAGGTAGTTACACTTGAGTACATGGAAAATAATTCCCCCCACCCCTCCAACCTTCAATAAAACAGCATGAATCTTTGCTTCCAAAACACCAATTAACTTACACTGACAAAAAAAATGGTTTGAAATTTTGGAAGGAATGGAGCTATTTCAATTCCCCAGCAAGAAAAGATCCAATGTCTGAGTCATAACATACAACAGTAACCTACATACATAAAATACAGAACACTCCATGAAGTAAAATTTACGATAACCCACCACAAATCTTAGTAAATCTTTCTCTTATCATTTACAAACCATAAGGCAAAATAATGCAAAATATGGATATTGTTAATTACTATAATTTATGGGAAAAAACAGTGAACATAACTACACTAACACTTTAAACTTTGTGCAAATTTTCTGGACACCATCAACATCTCCCTAGATGAGGTGGTTCTGTATTCACCATGTTACGGAAAAGGCATTCCTTCAGAACTGCAGACACTACTAACATGACAACACACTTTTATTCTGCAAATATTAATGTACATTGGTAACATCCTTGCAGATCAAGCAATGCAAGTTCTGTGGTGGGTTCAGCATTTTGTATTGTATACAACAGGGTCATTGAGTGTTACCTTTTCCTTGTGTTACAAGGAAACAGAACACCAGCAAACAAATAAAAATTGGGGAAGACAAGCAGAATGTCCTCATCCATAGGCCTGGAGGTTTCTAAGAAAAGTTGAAGGATTAACATAAATGTTTGAACTGATTAGATACATTTGAGAATATACCTAGAATATTAGCAGAGTTGATCCAAAATAATTGCTTATTGGGCTGAACGGTCTATTTCCTGTCCCCAAAAGATTTTATTTTCCTATTTGCAACTCAAGTGGATGTCAAAAAGAAAATGGCTGCTACTCAACTCCCATCTAAGAGCAGCAACACATGACCACAGATTACATGTTTCTAGATGGCAAAGAGTAGACATCAAGGGCTGCCATTCTCAGCATATGTACAGCATATAGCCAACATACAGCATACATTCTTTATAGTGGAAGAACCACAGATTCTTGTTACAATATAGAGGTACTCACACATAAACAAGTTTATTACAAGTTTACCAAATGGGTCAAAGAGACATCTCTTGTAACATCTAACCTTGCAGAATGATTGATTTTGATAATGAACAATTCAAATGAACTTTGTGAACCATTCTATATCCTGCACCAATTCACTGTTGCAGCAAAATATGGCAAGAGAAACTATTCTGGCTCCACTCTCACCTTCTCGTGATGTTCATGAAGCAGATGGCATTGCATCATGCCAGAAACAAAACAAGAAGTAAACCTGTATTCGTTTGATGGTCACAGTTTCTCATTGTGAAATGCTGTAAACATGTTCAAAAGTTATCACAGTAAATTTACTATTTGCTGTACTATTGATCCTGTTATTCTGCTAAATTGCAGCCTTTCAAAAATTCCAAGGGAAAATTAAATGCAAATTGGGAAACTCTTGTTGAAATAATTATAAACACTTAACAAGTGCAGTAAAATACTTTCATACCCTGAACTTGTTTCCATCCGATGGATTATCACACCCTCTGAAAAGCTAACAAGACAACTGTATTTCAAGGTCACTTTCTTTCAGTTCAAGGCCCAGTTACACCAATATCAAGCACACTTCATCAAACCCCTCACTACAGGAACAAGGCCAATTGCTATTGTAACACTTTTCTGATAAGAATCCTAATGGACTTCTAGACAAATTGAAAAGCAAGTGTTTTTTTTCCAGTGTCCGTTCTATGTCCCCTTCGGTATTTCAGTACTTACTTTGAGAGGCACGGGCTGACTGAGCTATTCAAGCCAACATTCCAGTGACCTTCACTCACTATTCTCAAGCTAAACAAAAATACAGGACGGGGCACTTGGTTACGTTCCTTCTTTTTCCAAGTCGTCCATTTAAATTTCAAGTTGTTTCTCTTCTAGATAACTGCTACAAATGTATCCCAATAACAAAGTGAAGCCCAAGAACCTGCATCAAAAGTCACTACCAATAAAGGTAAAAACATTACAAACCATTAAAGACCATGAGATTTTGTCATGCGAGAATAACAATTTCTGAACTGCCTGGTTCACAAATAAACAATTTCAAATGAAATTTACATAGGTAATTTTGGGATATTGTGTAAAAACTGTGACTTGCCACTGTAGTCTGAACACACTTTACAATCTCTCTAACCAACAGCAAGCCCAAAAGCCTTGTAAACTTCTTTCACAGCAATTTCATTTTGAAAACCCAACCAGATTCTTTTAGGCATGGGGAGGTAAAAGGGTTCAAAAAGTAAGCCACAGTCAACTTGCATCCCCCACCAACAAACTAGCGGACTTCGATACTGTTTAATGGTTGTTTTTTTTTTCTAAACTACGAATAAATGTCATCAAAGTAGAATTCTTCCAAAAAGAACCTGGCAAAATATTTGTACCCCTTCTCCTTTAATAATCAGTGTCAATGCACTAGTCATTTTCAAACCTGTCTCAAAATCTTCGATTGCTTGCATCAGGTTAGTAAAAAAAAAGAACGCTGAAGGACACCGCAGAAATGTTTGCACGGAGTAATGTACAAGTAGGATCTTTTTCTTTTAATCTCGGATTTTTGGGAGGGAAATCCGCCACCTTGCAAAACCTGCCATAATTTCCATTAACTCAATCGTGCATAAATCTCAAACTTACCCTAACATCCAGGCTCACGGTATGCTTTTCACTCTCCTGCTCCGGAGGGAGGGGGGTGGGAAAGGAGCAATGGAAGACTCTCCTAGGCTCCGAAAAAGGAGGCCAACAATCAAAAGCGCCTCGAATTCAGAGAATCCCAAAGGAAGCTCCAGTACATTGCAGACAGGACATATTGCAAAGTATAAACCTTGCTGTTTTGAACCCCGTAAACGAACGCAATCGCCATTTTTCTTTGTCTTTCACTTGACCCCTGTCTCAGTGATAAACTCTCTACAACAAACCTGCAGCCTTTCCCCCACTGGCAAGTGAAAGCTGAAACTCAGCCCAACCTGCTACCCGCTACAGGCCTACCTCCCACGCTCGCCAGCTTTCAATTGGCCCACAACGTCATCGTTCCCGCAGAACTCGCGCCCCGATTGGACCAACATTACATCAATCAGCTGGAGATTTGACACTTCCGGCTTCAGGTTAGGTTGCCCTGCACACTAGGGGTCAGAGGAGTAGGAGAGGCCTGGACACAGGACGCGCCGAACAGAAGCATTTATTGTGCAAAAAAAACATGAATGATTGTAACAAAGGTCGCAGCGTTTGCAATGCAACCAATCCGTAAACCTTGCACTTATTTGCCGATGGATTTACTCGCTTGCCCTTGGGAATATCTTTTGGCGCAGGCTTGGATCGCAGTTCCCACCCCGCCTTCTAACCTTGCTTTGTTTTTCTTCAATTTAATAGCAATGCGGCTCTTTTTATGCAAACTTTCCGCCGCTTTTCCTTTCACCAAACCTGTCCCGCCCCAACGGCATTCTATAGGTCGGAACTGTCTTGCGAACATTCCATTCGAAAACCGCTCCTGTCCGATTGGTCAACAACAGTGTCAATCATATAAACAATTGGCGTCATTCCGAAGAATCCTTTTCCATTGACAATTGCAGTCAGATTCCTTCTCAAATATTCAGCAAGACTCTTCAAGTTATCATTACACAAGGAACAGTTTTGCAAATCTAATCTTATCGGCTTACAACGCGACTTCAACATAAAAAGAAAATTTCGAGTATTGCCTAAATATAGTCTTCTAAATTACAACTTATTAATCTTAGTCAATATGAGCCTATACTTTGCGGTTGACTTCCTGAATGCATGTTTGAGCAACCATCAAGCACACCAGCATCAGGGCCAAACGGGGTAACTACAAGCACAACACCAGCACCTACAATGCACATTCCAAGATGCCTCGTGTGATAATTTTCCCATACAAAAACCCATAAGATATTGGGGTCATAATCAAAAGCTTTATCAAAGAAATTGATTTTAAGGCATGCTTTAAATGAGGAAACTGATAAGCAAAGAGATCAGGAGTAGGAATTTTCAGATACAATCACTATGTTTAAGACATATTTAGACAGATGCAAACAGGCAAGGCATGGTCCTTGTGTGGGCAAGTGGGATCAGTGTAAATGAGCAAAACAGTCAGCATGGCTTTGGTATGCCAAAAGGGCCTGTTTCTGTGCTGTACAACTCTTATAATCTAATCTTAAAATTTCAGGCCTTGGCAGCTAGTGGAGAGATTAAATTCAGGGATGATCAGAATCCCAAAGGGTGTAGATATCTCAGATGCATATAGCAATAAAGGTAATTACAGAAATAAGGAAGGCCGTGGAAGGATTTGGAAACAGGGGCTGAGTATTTAAAATAAATCAAAGCATTATGGTACAAGAAGTCAATGCCATTTAAGACAAGGACAGAATTTTGAACAAACTCTGATTTTCAGAGAGTAGCATAAGGACCAGCCAGAAATATATTGGGACAGTTTATCCTAGAGGTAACAAAGGCATGATTTCAGCAGCTCATTAGCAAAGGCAACTAGTTATGGGTACTGTCATAAAAGGGTAATGGGTGATATTTTTCACTACAGGAATGTGTGGTACTAAGTTCATCTCAAGCCCATCAGCAAAGGTGCAAACAGTCTGGACAGGGACAGGGAATGAGTTGGTGGTTAAGGAACAGAATTTGTGATGGAATCTGAAGATGATGGCCGAGCCTTCCCAATAGTTAGTTGCAAGTGATTTCTGTTCATTTAGTGCCAAATACTAGAAAAGCAGGGGTCATGAGATATGGTGATGTACAGTAGAGTGTCATCAGATGATACTGTCAAAGAAGAGTTGAAAAAATCAATCCCTAAGAGATAGCTGAGATATGAGTGGGAGACTGGGAGAAAAAAACATTGATAGTGAACTTTCATTACAATTGCACTAATAAAAATTAAACTTGGCAAGTACAATTGAACAGTAGGGGAGTGTTATGGGAAAGATTATGTGGTCAACCATGTCAAAGACTCCAAATTAAGGAAGATTAGGCTGCCAAAAACAAAACTGCTGTAGGAACTCAGCGGGTCAAGCAGCATCTGTGGAGACAAAGGAATGGCTGACGTTTTGGGTTGAGACCCAGCATTACCCCATCCTGATGCTGGGTTGCAACCCAAACCGTCAACCATTCCTTTGCCTCCACAGGTGCCACTGAGTTCCTTCCACAGTTTGTTTTTTACCTCCAAATTCCAGCATCTGTAGTCTCTTGGGTCTCCAAGAAAAGGTCACTTACTGTCTTAATTACAAAGATGTCATTTGTGACTTTCGATCAGGTCAAAAAACTAATTGGAGGGATTCCAGCAAGGAGCTTCAAGTAGGATGGGCATAACATGCAGACCGCAACATGTTCAAGATCTTGAAGGGGAATGCTGGGGTTGACTCTCGGCTTCTGCAGGAAGGTGACTCAAAGTATATTTAAGTGAGATGGGAACAGTATTTGGAGAGAGTAACTTTAGTAATGCAATAAGCATGGGGCGCAAGAAGGAAAGTTAAACAAAAATGGACAGGAGGTGTGACTCAAAAAGTCCAGAAGGGAGTGACGCAAGAAATCCAAGGAGGGTGAGAGTTTGGAGCCAGTACTGAAGGAATGATAGAGCTTTCACCATGGGCCATGAGAGGAAAGGAAATGGCACAAGTAGCTGACCACATAATGTCATTCTTAGTAACATGAGCTCCCTACATTTTTTTTGGAAAAAAGCGGGTTTGAGATCATGATGACTGTAGAGAAAAGTTTGGTGCTAATTTTATAGAGTCAATGTTATACAGCATGGGAAATGGCCCTTCAACCAAGATATCTATCCAAATCAGTCCAGTTTGCCTACAGTTGACCCATCTCTCCATGTACCTGTCCAAATGTTGTTACTGTACCTGACTCAAATACTTCCTCCACATACAGACCACCCTGTGTTGGGTTGTCCCTCAGGTTCCTTTTAAATATTACCCCTCTCACAAACTTATGCCCTCTTGCTTTTGATTCGCTTTCCCTGGAAAAAAAAGACTGCGTGCATTCACCTTATTTATGCCCTAATACTTATCGAGCTCCCTTCTGACCATGACAACTGAATCGGCATCCACTATCATTCCTGGAAGTGGATTTCAGACAGTAACCATTTGCTGTGCAAAACAAAAGATCCACTTCTCACTCTTTTGTCAACCGCCTTGATTCTATGTCCCCTCGTTCCTGATCCTCCACAAATGGGAACAGTTTCTTTCCACTCCATCTCTAATGCCGCCTGCTGTTCCAGTGAAAACCCTGCCACTTTGAACAAATTATTTGTACCCATCTCCAGGTTTCTCCGTCCTGTACCTCTTAAAATTGTGCCCTCAAGTTTATATTGCCTCTCCCATTCTTCCTACAAAAAAAAACCTCATTTCTCAGAATTAAAATTTCATCTGCCATCCAGCTGCCCATTCCACCAGCTTGTGTCTCTCCCCAAAATCTATTACTATCCTCCTCAAAAGTTCAATACACCCCCAGATCTGGAAGTTGTGGCCTTTACAACCAAGTCTAAACCATTTGCTTTAAGAAAAGCAGTGGCCTCTCTTTAATCAAGCTACACTCAACCAAGTGACTTCCAACTGTGTCTCTGGTTATGCTTCTGGAACTTTAGCCACCACCAAGTTATCGGTTTTACCTGATACCCATTCTTGACAGAGGGTGTAACATTTATAATTTTCCAGTCCTCAGACATCACCCATGAATTTATGGATGTTAAGAAGACTGCGGCCAGAAGATCAATCATTTCCTCTGATATGTTCCTCAATCACCTAGGATGGACCCCATCCAGATCAGACAATTTATCCATTAAGACTTTCTAGGATGTTCTCTGTCAATTTTATTCCATCTTAACTTCATCTTCCTTTGCTTAAAGAACAGCAACATCTGCATTAGTTGTCACCTAGGAAGAAAAGTACTCATTCAGAACCCCAGCCATATCTTGTGCCTCCACAAGATTTCCTATTTGGTCTTTGATCATCTCCACCCCCTCTTACAACCTTTTTTTCCACTTGCCTGTAGAGTAATTTTGGATTCCATTTTATGTTTGCTACTAATCTGTTATCATGCTCAATCTTTGATCCTCTTGTTTCATTTTTTTCTTTGATCCTCGTTTAATTCCACAGTGATCTTTCTGTCATAACCCTGGATTATGCTCCTTCCCCACCCCACCTTATTTTACAGTCATTTTGATCATCCAGAGGACTTTGGGTTTAATTTACCCACCTTTCTCCCTTACATCAATGTACCTAGGCTATAGCAAAAACATTTCCATCTTCAAAAGGGCCTCAATCATTTGATTAATTCAACAATATGAAAAAATCTCAAACATCTCAGATCTATCCTGGGCTCAACAGGTTGATGTAATCACAAACAACAAATTTCATGATGTATGTCAGTGATAATAAACCTTATTCTGATTCAAAATACCTGTCCATTATCTATTGTTTCATTTACCCTGAAAGAAAGAATTTAACTTTTTTTTTCGCTTAAATCAGATGATTGTTTTTACTCCCAGGGCTCCAACTCCTGGGCCTCTTACTCCCCAGGGCTTCAACTCCCGGGCCTCTTACTCCCCAGGGCTTCAACTCCCGGGCTCCAATTTTACTGAAACACCGTTATCCTGCTTTCAGTCTCCTTCCCAGAGACGGTCAGTTATATTCCAGAGACAGTCCAATCTACTGGGACCTTTTTAGAATGCAAGGAGCTTTAGAAGGTCACAAACATTAATCCACAGAAATCATTGCTCTTTCAGTCCAAGGATGCAGTTCATCAGGTCCAGGGAACCTGTCACCCTTTAATCCTATTAGTTTGCTTGGTACCTTTTCTCCAGTGCGTGAATGCTTTAAGACAATCTTTGGCTTCTGCGTTCAGGTGTTCTATTATAAGATTGCTTTTAGATTCACTACTGTTAAAACAGATACAATATTTATTCAAAGTCTCAGCCATTTCCTTATTTCACATTATGGATTCCTAGTCTCACCCTCCAAGGGATACAAACTTACCTTAATTATTTTCTTCCTTTTTACATAATTGTGGAAGCAAATAGCATGCTGTGTGGCACTATTACCATATTCCATGGGGCAGGTTCAGAATATATGGTGCCACTTTAAAACTGGTGCTCATGAATTAACGTTGGTCATCTGAAGTAAAAGAATTGTATTCCACAACAATCGTGGCTGACTTTTCTCAATCTATGCTCATCAAAACCAGTGATTAACCCAATTCCCAATTTCAATGTAGGAGCAAGTCCGGAACATAAGAGCTACCAACCTGTTGAACCCATAAACACAGGACAACGTGTTTGCTGTAGACAGAGTTAAGCAATTTCACAGCCAATAAATCTGATCAAAGCTTTGGAAGATTGTTGCATACATTTGTGCATAAATGGATACTCCTGTACTCAATGGCAACCGGGCCCAACGTACAGGTGAATGAGACAAGGTTGAAGGGGTTGTAACAGTCTTCAGCCAAAATGCCAAGTGAACAATTCAGCAAAGCCTCCTCGTTACTGGAAATGATCGACAGCAAATTTGATTCACACGATTTCAAGAAAAATCTGAGCGAGCTACGTGTAGCAATGGCTGTGAGCCCTTACAAAATTCTAGTTGTAGACATGAAGACTTGTTCTCTAGAGCCGCAATGCCCAGCTGTTCCAGTACAGCTTCAAAATTGGCAACTACCTAACGATGTGGAAATCTGCCAATACCTGGTCCTAAGAAAGACAATCCAATCAAAGGGATGAAATTATCAACAGTATTATCAAGTAGCATATTCATAGAATCCTGCATGTAAATTCATATTGGGTTTTGCCAGGACTATACGACTCCAGATCCCACTTCAACAAACATGGACAAGAAAGCTGAATTTCAGAGGGGGAGGTGTAAAGCTGCCTATGGCATCAAGGCAGCACTGGAGTAAGTTCAAAATCAAGTAAAAATGAGACTGGAGTCTCACATCTCTGTACCCTAAGCCCAACTTTTTCTTTAAAAAATAGCTTAATTGATAACTTTCTCCACTTCTTGCCGTGGGGAGAGGAAAGTCTGCTGACTGTTGCGATGTTCAATTCCATTTGCAGTTCCTCTGGTAACAAGCCATTCTGGGAACAGGTGGCAGAACATCAAAAGGGTCAGAAAGATGCTCTCATAGAGAGCTGGAGCAAACACAATGGGCTGAATGGCCACCTTCTGTGCTGATTCTATGATTCCTCTCCACTGATTACTTTAAATGCATGCCCTTACCACTCCCACGTTTAAACCCTCTCCTAGAGGCAATAGTAAGGACCTGGTCCAGGCCCCTCAATTTTATACATCCCTCAGCCTCCTCAGTTCCAAACAACCCAAGCTTTTCTAATATTTCCTTATCTGCTAACGCTTTCCAAAAGTGACAACTTTCTCATAAATCTTCTTTGCACTCTATCCAGTGCATTTACATATTTCCTGTAATGTGGCGAGCAGAACTGTATATAGTATTCTAGCAAATATTGAAAACCATTTTAGCACAATTTCCCTGCTCTTATACTCTACACCTTAGGTAAATTGCTGTCCTGTACCCAAGAATCTGCAGAGGTACATTCCAAGATCTTTTTACTCACACTCAATATCCTCCCATTATATATTCTCTTGCTTCATTGCTTCTTCACAAATGAACTACCTTGCACATCTCAGGTTTAAACTCCATTGACCACTTTTCCTCATCTTCGTACAGTTCAAAACCTTCCCTCCTCATTATCAACTTCATGGTGAATTTTTTTCCATACACCATCTGCAAATTTGTTTTTAACAGCACCTACATAGGGGTCTAATTGATACATTACAAAAAGGAACCCAAGTACCAAATCCTGTGGCACATCACAGAGTTCAATCATTCTGGATTTGATAATTCACACCAAGACCAGTCAGTGTGACAAGTTGCAGAGCAACACCAACTCTAGGATCAGAAAGGATACAGTGGCAGCAGGAACCAAAAGGAAAACTAGACACTGGGCCAGAGATAGCTAGCTCAACAACAAATACCAATACCCAATCTAACGGGACATTAAAGACAGCCACAGAGCGAGCAACACATGTCCACAAGGACGAGTAGAGGATAAGCAATGCCAAATCAGGCAACACCACAAGCAAAGCAAACCAAAGCCAACAGAAGGGTCTGACTGGGCAACAGTAGTATAGCAAAATCACTGCATGGACGAGGGCAGTTCCAATACCACTCAGGAATCTCAGCTCCATCCAGGACAAGGCAGCCCATTTGACTTGCACTCCACCATTCACAGTGAATGTTCATTCTCTCAGTGGCTCAGAGTGACTGCTGTCCACCATCAACAAAATGCACTGCAGTTACCCACTCCAGCTGCTCTGACTACAACTCTCAAACCTGCAATCTCAACCTCCAAAACATACTACAGCTTCAAGCTTATGAGACCACCATCACCTGCAGGATTCCTCTCCAACTTGCACACCATCCATACTTGGAAGTACATCACTGTTTGTTTATTGCTGTTGGATCTAAATCCCAGAACTCCCTTCCCAGCTGCAGTGTTGGGGTTCCTTCACCCAAAGAACTGCAGCAAATAAAGACAGCAAAGCACCTTACTAATACCTTCTCAATGGCAATCAGGGATGGGCAATAAATGATATTGCTCATCTTCTATTTTGTTGTGAAATGCCAGAGGATATTTTTGTTACAGTGAAGCTATAAAAGGCAGCACAGTGGTGCAGCTAGTAGAGCTGCTGTCTCACAGTGCCCAAGACCCAGGTTTAGTGCTAACCTTGGGTGCTGCCTCTGTGGAGTTTGCATGTTCTCCCTGTGACTGTGTGGGTTTCCTTCAGCATCCCAAAGACATATGGGTTGGTAGGTTAATTGGCACTGTAAGCTGCCCCAAGTAGTTCGTGAATAGCAGAATCTTTCGGGAGTTGGTAAGAATGTGGGAAAAAATTTTAAAAATTGGATTAATGGAGGATTAGTGCCAATGGGTAGTTGATGGTCAGTGCAGACTTGAGCAGAAGGGCCTATTTCCATGCTGTACGTCTCCAGTGTAACTGAAAGCTGTTGCAGTATTGGCTGGAAAATATTGATTGGATGCCAAAGAGAAATCCTCTAATCTTTTACACCAACTTACGAAGTTGTGAGATGCAGGGCCCCGAGCTTAATGTATTACTTGAAACATACCGCTAACAGTGTGTCACTCCTTCCTCACTCAACAGTTTAAGTCACTATATTGAGAAATGACCACACAACATTCAAACTGGGAGGCAAAAATGCTACCTACCAAGACATACCTATAACCTTTTAGATCCCAAAGCATCACACACCAAGCAAATTACGTTTGAAACGTGCCCATTGTTATTTTGTAGGCAAACACAGGAATAAATTTGCATACTGCACAGATCACAAGAACAGCAAAATGGAGGCACAAGAAACTGCAGATGGTGGTATCTGGAGGAACTCAACGAGTTGAGCAGCATCTGATGCAAAGTTTTGACCTGAAACATCTACAATTCCTCTTCCCCCACAGATGCTACTTGATCTGCTGAGTTCCTCCAGCAGATTGTTTGATGCTGTCAGCAAAGATTAGGCCAAGTCCTGGATTGGGTTTGAACCAATAATTCTTCAGCAACACTGCATGCTTTTAGCAACGCTGTAAAATAGATGGAGTCAAAAGTGGTGACTACTCGAGTTGGGTGAAGAGCAACAGAAACAGACAAGGGTTATAATGAGAGCCAAATAAAGCACGCAATTGCTTACAACAAAAATAGTAGATTAGTGTGAAGAGTTACAAATATCCAGCCAAAGCTCCTGCAGTCCAGAGACTCCACCCTGTACCCAGCAAGCCTCAGCTCCCCGGGGCCGAGCGTCC
>JAUZTB010000068.1:33883341-33895748 GCA_034780895.1 Rhynchobatus australiae
ACGTCTTTGGAATGTGGGAGGAAACCGGAGCACCCGGAGGAAACCCACGCAGACACGGGGAGAACATACAAACTCCTAACAGACAGCGACGGGAATCGAACCCCAATCGCTGGCGCTGTAACGGCATTGCGCTAACCGCTACGCTACCGTGCCGCCCCTAAATCTAAATCTAAATCTAAAGTCACTGCATCTAAACACACAAAACATTTGTGAAATGGTGAACAAATTAGCAGCAAAATAGGTGTAAGTGGTTACAGTGTGATGACCATTACTGGGGTATGGCTGCAGGGTGACCAAGGCCAGGAGCTGACTGCCCAAAGGTATTCCATGTTTAGAAATGGGCAAGGGGGGGGGCAGAGGGAGGGCATCGTTAGTAAAGGATGAAGTCAGGGCAATAGTGGGAAAGAAAATTAGTTCAGAAAATGAAGATGTGGAGTCAGTCTGTGTGAAGTGAAGAGGCTGTGTGTGAAGGAAGGCACTGGTGGGAGTTGTCTGTAGCCTCCAGGCAGAAGTGGTGATATAGGGGAGAGCATCAAACAAGAAATTAAAGACGGATATAGCAAAGGTACAACAGTAATCATGGGTGTCTTTAACCAGCATATGGACTGGACAATCCAAATCAGCAACAATACTGTGGAGGAAGAATTGCTGGAACGTGTATGGGGTAGCATTTTGGACTGGCATATTGAGCAGCCAACTGGGGAACGGGCTTGTATAAACTGGGTAATGTGCAGGATAAAGGGTTAGTTAATAATTTTGTTGAGTGGGGTCCATTAAGGAGGAAGGACCATAATGTGATAAAATTCTTAGTTAAGGTAGAAAGTGAAGTAGTTCGAACTGAAACTTGGGTCCTAAGTCTAAACAAAGGGAACGATCAAAGGATGAGGAATGAGTTGACTGTGATAGGTTGGGGAGCTTCATTAAAAGGCATCAGGGTGGTGAGGCAATGGCTAACTTATGGATAGAATGCAGGAACCTCAGCAATTATATGTTCCTTTCTAGGAGGCAAATGATGTTTGACAAAGCTCTTGAGGGTGTAACTAATAGAATAGGTAACAGAAAACTAGATGCACTTAAGATTTTCAGAAAAACCCACAAAAAGCAAAGGTTAGGTTTTAAAATTAAAGCAAATAGTTTTGGAAGTAATTTATTGGCATGGACTGAAGATTAGTTGACGTTGGGAAACCGATTAGGAATAAATGGTTCTTTTTTAGGGTGTCAGGCGGTAACTGGTGGGGTGCTGCAGAGATCAGCGCTTGGGTCTCAGCTGTTCATAACATACCAAGGATTTGGATGAGGGAACAGAAGGGAATATTCTGCAGTGTGCCGAAAACGCTAAACTAAATAAGATTTTGAACCGAGGAGGATGCAAGACAATGGATATATTGAGTGAATGGACAAAAACACGGCAGATTCGGTATAATGTGGATAAATGTGAAACCATCCACAGAAAGGCAATGTATTATTAAAATGGCATTAGGTTAGGAATTATTAATGTACAAAGACACTCGAGGGTTAGAGTCATACAACAAAGAAATGGGCCCTTCGGTCCACCGTGTCCCTGCTGACCGTCAGGTACGTCTGCAGCCTTCCATACTTCCAGCAGTTCAAGTGCTTGACTGGATAACTCTGAAATGTTGCGAGAGTTCCTGCCTCCAGCACCTTCAAAGACCTTCAGAATTTTCCTCTAATCCAGATCTCCTCCTTCAACAGAAACCTATACATCCCTGTTAAAGACATCTCTCTTATGGGGAAAAGTTTCACACTATCCCCCCTGTGCATACCCCTCATAATTGTGTATACCTCCATCAGATCCCTCCTCAGACTCCTCTACTCTAAGGGAAATGAGGCCAGCCTATCCAATCTCCTCATAACTGAAACGTTCAATCCCAAGCACATCCGAGGAAATATCCCCTGCACCCTCTCCAATGCATTCATGTCCTTCCTACAGAGTGGTGGCCACAATTGCATACAACACTCCAGCTGTGGACTAACCATATTTTTGTACATAACCTCCATGTTCATATATACTGTGCCCCGGCTAATGAAGGCCAGTATCCCGCACACCTTCTTCACCACCTTATCTACCTGTGCTGTCACCTTCAGTGATCTATGGACTTGTACACCAGGGTCCCTCTATTCGTCAATACTGCCTAGGGCTCTATCATTCATTGTTATTACTCTTATTACTCCTACTCTTATTAGACCTCTCAAAATGCATCGCCTCACACCTACTGGCATCAAATTCCATTTGCCTTTGCTCCACCAATTTACCAGCTAGTTAGTATCATTCAGGGCCTTGGTGAGACAACACGGAATATTATGCACAGTTTTGGTCTCCCTACCTGTGGGAGGATATAATAGCCATAGAGGGAGTGTGGCAAATCCTATCTGGATACATCACGGCTTGGTACGGCAACTTCTCTGCCCATGACCCCAAGAAACTGCAGAGAGATGTGGACACAGCCCAGCGCGTCACAGACACCAGCCTCCCCTCCTTGGACTCTGTCCATACCTCTCGCTGCCTTGGTGAAGCAGCCAGCATAATCAAAGACCCCACCCACCCGGGTCATTCTCTCTTCTCCCCTCTCCCATCTGGCAGAAGATACACAAGCTTGAAAGCACGTACCACCAGGCTCAAGAACAGCTTCTATCCCACTGTGATTAGACAATTGAAAGATTCCCTTGATGATGAGATGGACTACGACCTCGAAATCTACCTTGTTACGATCTTGCACCTTATTGTCTGCCTGCCTGCACTCCACTGTAGCTGTGACACTTTACTCTGTATTCTGTTATTACCCTGTACTACCTCAATGCACTGTGTAATGAATTGATCTGTAGGAACTGTATGCAAGACATGTTTTGCACTGTGCTTAGAATGAAGGATCACAATCTCAGGTTACAGGGGGAAGATTTAGGACTGAGTTGAGGATGAATTTCTTCACTCAGATGGCAGTTGCACCTGGGGAAGTCCTAATGAAGGTCTGGGCCCGAAACGTCGACTGTTTATTTCCCTCCATAGACGCTGCCCGACCTGCTGAGTTCCCCCAGCACTCTTTGTGTACAGCTACCACAGAAGGTTGTGGCCGCCAACTTGGTGAATATATTTAAGAAGGAGATGGGCAGGTTTCTGGACAGCAACGGCACCAAGGGTTATTGGAGGGAATTGGGAACGTGGCGTTGAGATGGAGATTCGGACATGGATGTATCGAATGATGGAGCAGTGTTGAAGGGCCGAGTGACCTCCTCCCTGCTCCTACACCTCACACGTTGGCCACTTGTTCTCGTTCTGTTTCTGTTGATTACACAGGCTGATGCATCCCCGGCCGTATCCCGCCAATCATAGTCCACGGACCCAGAGCAGGTTCCTGTGTATAAGTTGTTCCACAAATCCCCTCCCTCTGCGATGCTCTGGGAATGGAACCAGGGACATAGGAAGGAGTGAAGCTGCCCAGTTCCCGGCCTCCTTCATATTCACCAGCTGCCTCACCTTACCCCGCCCCCGGCTGGGCAGTTGATCCACTCAGGTCCTTTGAAGGAGTTGGGTTCACTGAGTGATTCGAGCTGCTCCGATCTCTCTCCAAAGATCTCCAACTGCCTGCCTCAGCCCGGGGAGAGACGCGTGGATTTGAACTGTGGCCCTGTCCAGGCGGAGCGACTCGGCATGGCTAGCCTGTCTGGTGTCTGGTGCCGTCCCGGACTCCTCCAGCTCGCAGTCCTCCTGCAACTCATCTGCCTGTGTCTAGCCCAAGTAAGTCCGAGGGAAGGCTGTGAGGGTGCGCGCCACAGCCCGGTCGCCTCATTCCAAGTCTTGTTTGCTCAGGGTGGCAGTTTTTGGGTGAAATTCGACGGAGTAACGAATTAAATTCCACTTTATTCAGCAGTTCTCTGTAGTTTGCCTCTCGTCACTTGCCTGCTGTCCCCCTCGCCTCGTCCCTTTCCTTTGGAGGGTGTGTAACCAGCCGCAGATAGAGCCAGTATTTGGCAGCCAGCGAGAGGCACTCTCCAAATTCACGGTGACAATTTGTCCGAGTTAGCAGCAGCCCGGGCGGTTAAAAATCCAATCGGCGTCAATGGAGCAGTGAACTTTTAATGGGATCTACCGACACCAGAGCGGGTTTCCAGCGGCGGCTCTTGAACCTCCCTCCCCGTCCTCGATTTCAATGAAGAATAACCGGGGGATGCTGAATTCGCTCACTCTGATTTGGACCCTGCTGTGCGGGTGCGGGTCCGTGGGGTGTGGAACACTGGTGTATCAGACGTTAGACTGCATTCAGTACTCGCTGGTAACCCCGCGGACAGAGACCAGGGTCAGTGTGTGGGGAGAGCGCTGGGCAGACGCAAGTCCCGGGCACCACGGCGACAGCCCGTGAACCCAGGGGGGTCTTCTGACCGCCGTGGTCTCGGGAGGTTCAGCGCGATGCCCCATTGCCCCTCTCCGGCGCTACTAACCAAAGATTTCCAAATAATATCTCATTAATGATACAACCGACACGCTGCACCACTGCATCATTACTTGCTTCCATTTAAGTGTTATAGATGTCGTGCTCCGTCGCCTAATCCTCTCTCTTTCATTGGACAGGGTCCGATAGGGGAACGAGGTGATGTGGGGACTCTGGGCCCGGCAGGGATTCCTGGAGCGGACGGGATAGATGTGAGTTGTGGACGTGTTGCCAGGGGTTTGTGTACTGACGGCGGGTTGACAAAGAGCCGCATTGTCCCCGGCGCCAGACCGCGGAGCCTGCAGTGACTTCGGCGGGCGGCGGGGGCGCCTCGGGCCGGCTCTGGGGCAACCCGGCGGAGTCCTGCATACGGGGAGGGGGGGGGTGTGGGGTGTGGGGGTTCACCTCATTCAACCCAGAAATGTGACAATAAACCAGTGTTACTTTATGAACGTCCAGGACTCGACCTTACTAAAGTAAGGTGCCTGTTTAAACAAGCATGCGGAGTTTTTGCAGTGGGGGGTCGCGGAGTCTGAAATTACGAAAGTGAAGGAAACCAGGGTTATTAAATGTGAACGATAAAGCAAATCGATTAGACCGGCTTAAGGTGCAGCCGAGGCATGCGGGGCAACTTAGCTGACGGCAGCAGGAGAAAACAAGTGAGTGTGAACAAGTGAGTGTGAACATGGGTTAAAACCTGCTTCCTAATCCTAACTGAACTTGCCTCTTAACTTGTGCGTCTCCGAGTGACTGCTGGAAGACCCGAGACCGGCACGTCGAGTCGAGTTTATTCCCACGTACAGTGAGGTACCGGTACAATGAAGAGTTTGCAGCAGCATCCCAGGCGCGTAGGTACAGACAACACACAGAACCTAAGTTATAATTAAGTTACACAAGAGAAAAGACTGTGCAAAACAAGACATTAGTGCAACCCCCCGCCACAAATCCAAGGTAGTGCGAGAGGTGGTCCGTCATGTTCCGTTGCTGAGGTCGGGTCAGGGTTATGCAGGTCGGTTCAAGGATTTGATGGCTGTAGGGAAGTAGCTGTTCCTGAACCTGGCGGTGCGGGACTTCAGGCTTCTGTACCTCCTGCCTGACGGTAGCAATTTCTGGTTGAAGAGTGTTTGAGTTACTTGACTGTCGTGTGCTGTGTTGATACCTGGATGTTGTTTGTCTCTCCAGGGGGAACCCGGGCCCGTTGGCCCTCCTGGACCACCAGTAAGTGACTCTCCCTCATTCACCTACAATCTGCATCTCTGGAGAAAGACGATTATCATGTTTCTATTTAAAAAAACACTAACGGGGATGTCAATTTTCCCTGCATTTAGGGGCCCAAAGGGGAAATGGGTGCCCCCGGACCAGATGGACCTGAAGGTGACCCAGGATATGATGTAAGTACGTTTGAAGAGTGCTGTTGTTGATGTTTCTGGTGGGGGAGACTGCAGCTGTGAATGGCTGTGAAGGGGGTGGGCCAGACATTATAAATATCTTGTGTATTTCAATCTTTGCCCCTGGTATTGTTCTTTTGAAGACACCAGAGTTGGGGAATGTGCTGGAACACGGAGAGACTCCCGTCTCTTGGATTATAAATTCAGTCTGTTTAACAATGTAGCCAAAAGCTTGATATCCCTGTATGCAATGCTGGAGGATTTATTCCGCAGATATTGCTCTGTTTGAGATGGAAGTCGGGTCTGCATTCATCCAATGAGTTGAGAACCTACATGTGTACACCCCATGTGATGGGAATCTTACAGTGTGCACGGCCATCAAGAAAGAACCTGTGTACACTCCATGCACTGTGAACCCGCACTGTGAACATCCAGTGAACTGACAACCTACTCTGTGCATTGACTGACTGAGGACCTCCATTGTGTCGGCTTCATATACTGAGAAGATAAACTCTGTACACCCAGTGAGCTGAGAGCAAGTACCGTGTAAACTCCATGTAGTGAGACCTGAACTGTGTACACCCTGTACTGTGTACATTTGATAAGCTGAGACTGTATATATTCCATGTAATGAGAACCTACACTTCACACATCCTGGAAGTGGAGAAACCAGTGAGCAGAGAACATAAACCATGTGCAGCTCATGTACCAAGAATCTCCAAATGTGTACACCGAAGGAGCTGAGAAACTAGTGTATACTCCTCAAAAACTGAGAACTGCACTGTGTACATTCACTGAACTGAAAACCTCCACTGTGTACACTGTTCTGCAAATCTGAATCTGTATACCGATATACCAGGAAGGAAAATATGCATTGTATGTATCCAGTGGGCTGCAAACCTGCACTGTTGTATTCACCAAGTACCAACAAACTGCACTGTGTTCATCCAATGAGCTGCAAGCCCACTGTGTGTACATCCAATAAGCTGCAAGTCGGAAATGTGTACATCCAATGAGCTGCAAGCTCACGGTGTCTACATCCAATGAGCTGCAAGCCCAAGGTGTCTACATCTAATAAGCTGCAGACCCACGGTGTGTACATCCAATAAGCTGCAAGCCGACAGTGTGTACATCCAATGAGCTGCAGACCCACGGTGTGTACATCCAATAAGCTGCAAGCTGACAGTGTGTACATCCAATGAGCTGCAGGCCCACGGTGTGTACATCTAATAAGCTGCAAGCCGACAGTGTGTACATCCAATGTAACAAGGATATGCATGTCCAATATATCAGAATCAGAATTGTCAATGCCCAGTAGACTGGGAAATGAAGCTGTGTGCACTCAGTGTACAACAATCTGAACTGTATATGATTCATATACTGAGAATGAGAATCTGAATTGTATACTCTCTGTGTACTGCACAGTATACACCCAATGTACTGAGAACCTGAAAGATGTCCACACTGTACCGGGAATGACAACCTACACTGTGCACACTGCACTTTATGTGCAAGTAACAGTGATTAGGTGGTGTGCATTCTCATATGCCAATGAGAAAGGACCTTTGGATGTGGTAAATTGGAAGTGTCAATACGTTTGGTGCTGTTGTGTGCCTGTTCTGGACTGACGCCATGTCACTGTGCTTCTTTACGTCTGGCATTGGTGTGAGCTTGTAGCTTTGCACAAGTGATTGGAGATGGATTTGGATCTTCTTGATGCTGGAGGTCTTCATGGAAAATGTTACGATAGTCAACACCCTTTCTGCAGCCACCGGCAGCTCGTGGCAAGCTGGGCACTGAATACAGCCTTTCACTTAGTACTTCAGAGGCCTGTAGCCATAGTCACTGATGCCGCAGTATTCCTTCCAGAGTTTTGCTGGTGAAACTGGGATTACATTCCACATGATATTTACTACATGGACAACCAGTGAAATAAAAACAGAGAGTGCAGGAAAGGCTCAGCAGGTCAGGCAAAGGAAATAGAATTAAGGTTTCAGACTGATGACCTTTCATCAGTGAAAAATGTTAGTGTGTTTTACATTGCAGGGAAGGGGGAGGGGTGGAGAATATCAAAGGAGTGTCTGTGCTAGGGTGGAAAGAGTAGACTGAATGATATGTGGAGGTGGTGCTGGCTAGGAGAGGATGATGAAGGCTCATTAGTCACAGATGATCTCTCTGGAGGAGACGTAATCAGAAGGAGATGAATGGAAATGGATAAGGTGAGAGAAAAGGTATAAAAAACAAGTTCTGGAGCTGTGAGATGCAAAACAATGGAAAACCAAAACAATGCTAATGCTGGAAATCTAAAATTAAGCGGGAAGTTCATCAGGTTGGCAGCATCTATGGGAAAAGGAAAGCAGGTTGATGACCTTTCATCAGGACTGGCCAGTTCTGGCACAAACTGAAAAGGCTGGTTATCTGAAGTTGAGTTCAGTGTTGAGTCCTGAGGGTCGCAATGAGTCAAGCTGGAAGATGGGGTGTTGTTCCTCCAGCTTATCTTGGGCTTTGTTGGAACAACACGAAAAGTGGGAATGGGATAGAGAGTTAAAGTGACGAGTGGAAACTCAGGATCACCTGGATGGAGATGTTCAGCAAAGCGCTCACCCAATCAGCATCTGGTTATCCACTGCAGAGGAGACCATGTCATGAGCTCTGATTGGAAGAAGTACAACTGAACCACTGTTTCACCTGGAAGGCAGTTTGGGTCCTGAATGGCGGGAATGGAAATGGTAGTCGGGCAGGTGTTTCATTTCCTGTAGTTGCAATGGGAAGATGCAGTGAGAAGGGGAGTGGTTGTTGGTGCAGAACCCGGGAGCCGCAGAGAGCACAGTTCCTACAGGATGTTGGAAAGGGGGAAGTGCCTGGCGATGCCATCATGTGAAAGGTGGTGGAAATTACAGAGGATAATCCATGGAAGGTGGAGACTGGTGTGGTTGACAGTAAGGGCAAGAAGAACCGTACCCTTGCTCTGAATGGGGGGGAGAATGGGTGAGAAGGGTGGGAAATAGAATAGATGCAGCTGAGAATCCTATTGACCATGGTGGAGGATTAGAAAATGGGAAGACAAATCTCAAAAGTATTAGTGTTGAAGGAGTTGCAGTCAGAACTAATGTAACAGAGTTTTGCAACTGGGAGAATGGAGAGGACACCTTACATACAGGAGGGTGGGAGGAGTGTAGTCAAGATAGTTGTGGAGTGTGTGAGGTTGTAATGAGGTATTGCAGAGAGGCAATGTTTGTATTTGTGCTGTACTGAAGTTAAGAATGAGGTAGTTTGAGAGTGTTGGGTCCCTGAAACCATTTAAGTCATGATTACATGCAGAAGTCCATTCAGACATGTCGGATACACTTCTGGATTCAACAAGATATATTCAGGGCCATGGTGAAGGAGCAGGGGAGTCAGGCAAATTGAATACCTATTTCAAAAGGCTACACAGAAAGGTGGCTTGAAAGACTTTCCTCTGATACAAGTAAAAATGAGTGGGTTTGATTTGACCACAATATTCTGCTGAAGCAATGCTTTTCACTGGTTTCATGTGGCAGGAAGGAAGCCAGCACCTGTGAAGGGGAACCTTGAACTGATATAATGGGACAGGAAAGACTGGCAACACAGACAGGCATGGCTTTAAGCCTGGTAAATGCCATGGAGACTGCATTATTACATTACCACGTCCCCACTTTCTGTTCACAGAAGCTGAGAGCTGCTTTTGTCTTTTGAAAGATTATATTAAGAAGCCGGGGATGGAAGTCATCCCAGTGTTTCCTGCCACTGAAATCCTTCCAATAACATGACGGATTACCAGAGTGGTCAATGAATCCATTAATTGAAAATCAATCATTTCAGAGCACTGTGTTAAGAACCCAATCACAGAATGTAGAATTAAGGTAGATTTATAGTATTAGAATGCACTATTAGAATGCACTTTTAATGTGAATGAAGCAGGAAATGCTGGAAATTCTCAACAGATCAGGGAACATCTGTGAAGAGAGAAACAGGGATAATGTTTCAGGCTGATGACCTGAGTTTTGATAAAGGATGAACTGCTTGACCCGTTATCTCTGCTTCTCTCCACAGTTGCTGCCTGACCTGCTGACCTTCCAAAGCGTTTCCTTTTTTAGTTCACATTTCCTCACTCTGCTTTTAGACGACACGTATTGGTTCTGAGTTCCATGATCACGATGGGACAGGATCACAGATCTCACCTCAAGCACAAGTATTTAATGCCAGTCAGTAAGGATTGAACCTCAAAGTCAGTCGAGTTTATTGTCACATGCACAAGTACATGTGTGCACATTGCAATGAAAAATGTACTTGCAGTAGCATCACAGGCATCATGTAAACAGCAGTCACAAGAAAAAACATAAATTAAACATAAATTATACACAATTTTTACAAGTAAACAGTGTTAAAATAAAAAAAGTCCATTTTAGTGCAAAGCGATCAATTATTGCAAAGAGCATTCATCGGTCAGTTAGAGCTGGGTCATTACGTTGTGTATACTCGCTGGAGGCTGCTGTTTTGTTCCTGAGATCTGACTTTAGACCTGGAGACAGCAATCTCTGTTTCTTGAGAATGCAAAAGAAAGCTGATAATCCAGTTCTGTTTCCCACAGGTTTGGAGCCTAAATGGCAGAAAATGCAATTTTAGACAATGTTTTTTTTCCCCCAGTATTTATTCACTCACAGGATGTGGGCCTTGCTGGTGATGCTGGTATTTATTGTCCACCCATAATTACCCCTGAATTGAGAAAGCAGCAAAGAGACGATCACACTAGTTGGTCCGGAGTCACATACAGACTGTGTGAGGATAATGGATTTCGTCCCTCAAGGCTGCTGGTGAACCAGATGTGTTTTTAAACAAATTGGTAGTATCTTCGTTACCAATATGAAGAATATCAATACAAAAAATGTAAATTTCACTTAATTACTTCATTCTAAATTTCCCAGCTGCCTTGGTGGGGTGGGGGGTAGGGGGGCATTTGAACTTTTGATCTCTGTATCAATGATCCAGAGATCTGGCTGCTGGTCCAGTGGTTTACCACTGTGCTCCATATGGGAATACTTGACTGGGGTAGTGGGAATAATAATGGAGGGAGATACGAGAAGAATGTCCGACTGGAGAGCTTGGAATTCTAGCAGAGTGTGGGGAAGGTTTATGTTCTGACACATCATTGGGATGTTGTGAGTTCTGGGAGCCAGGGTGAGATGTACTTTAGGGCAATATTCTGAAACCTATGCGATTAATTGAAGGTTGTGCCTGAACATTTATCTTCTCTTATCCGTCTTGCAGGGTTTAGAAGGTCCAAAGGGAGAGCCAGGAATTCCTGGAAGGCCTGGTCCCAAGGTAAGTACGATGTATTTTACATTGTGAGAGAGCAAATCTGAAATATCTTGACGCAAGCTGTTGAGGTAATTGGCCTTTCTCAGGCATTGATGCACCACAACAGGAGCATTGGTTTAAGGGGAAGGAGGGAGGAAGGAGGGACACCTTGTTGCTCTGCATGAATACAACTTCGTGATTTGTCATATTCTCATGATATGGCAGAACGATAGATATCAGTGTCTCTAAGCCGCATGAAGACTTGGTAATCATTAACATTTGATGTAATGTCGACATCTATTGACAGTTTTTGTGAATATCATTGAGATTCTGACCAATCTGACTGTGAAAGAACAAGAAGTTGCTGGGGTTATGGTTCGGTGGGTGATGTTACCCCTGGAGTGGGTCCTTATGACACTGGCCCTTGGTGTCATCCCCAAGGACAGAAGGGAAGGAATGGTGACCGCAGGCTGCTTCACACTTTCAGGGTTACAAATAGAGCAAGGCCATGAGGAAAGTGGTCTCTTCATATAAATGAGACTGGAGAGGAGGAAAGACTTCAGCACTGTTAAGAGACTATCGAATCTGGGCATGTTATGGGCAGAATGAATCAAGACATTAGGTGTGTGTGCAGGACTTTAAGCTCATACACTGTTTTACACGCACTATGCATATTTGTGCTTTGTCAATATCTTCACAGATTATTGGGGGTCTGCATCTCTCTGCTGTCCCCCACCTCATCTCCTGCCCCTGTTGCTGATTAGCCATGATCCAATTGAATGGGAACAGAACGGGAATGAGGTCTGACTGGCCTGCTCCTGTTAATCTTGGGTACTACCACTTAAGAGGTGTGCCTAGGATAGAGCTGGCCAGGACCCTGGAAGAGGGTGCTTTCTCCCTTCTCCTTACTCCATCTGTCTGTCTTTTACGAGGTTCTGTCATCAATGTAAAACACTCTCCATATTTTAGATGTCAGTCTTCTGGGGGTTTCTCCTATTCTGACAGGGCCTCTTTTCTCTTTGACGGTGGAGTGAATGTGCCATGGTAGCACTGTCCACAGATAACCCGTTGCATCTATAGCTCCTTTCCCAATGTTGGAATCCCGCCCTGTCTCGTTTTCTGGGGAAAGGAAACTATGCTGGAGAGAAGTCCATATGTTGGTGTCACAAGAGATAAGTTAAGATCTCTTTATTAGTCACATGTACATCGAAACACACAGTGAAATGCACCTTTTGCGTAGAGTGTTCTGGGGGCA
>JAUZTB010000068.1:34063769-34079684 GCA_034780895.1 Rhynchobatus australiae
TCCTCCTGGTGCTCCGGTTTCCTCCCACATTCCAAGGACGTACGGGTTGGGAAGTTGTGGGTGTGCTGTGCTGGTGCCGGAAGCGTGGAGACACTTGCGGGCTGCCCCCAGAACACTCTCAGTAACGCAAAAAGACACATTTCACTGTGTTTCGATGTACATGTGACTAATAATTATCTTACATCTCATCTTAAACTCCATTTGCCATTCCTCGGCCCACTTACCCAGCTGATCAAGATCCCCCTGTAATCCCTGACTCCTGTGGTCAAATCCTCTCAGTGCCAACACCAACAGTCATCTGGCCTCCTGATTGCCTGTTGGTTTGTCACGTTGGCCTTCAGTGACGTGTGTACAGCCACAACCAGGTCCCTTTGGGTAATAACACTGCCCAGCCTCTCACTATTTCACAGAGCCTCGGTTCTGTGGTGGTCACTGACTGAGATGATCTCAAATGCCTCCACGTTATAATCCATCTGCCGTGTTCTTAGCCACACTCTCAGCTTCTCCGCACCCACTGGAGCCTCTTCACTGCCTAAAGGGACATTACTAATCTGCCAAGCACATTGATTATGCCCAACGAGGCACCAGCTTTCTCTTAGCAAAGCAGCAGTGCTGATATGTTGTTCACTAATCAAGGATGTTTGCTTCTTGTTGAAGTATCCGCTGTGACAGGCGGGAGAGAGAGGATTAGGAACGAGTTTCTGGGGGTGTTTGAGGCAGGAGTTCTCTTCCTGCACACAGCGGGGAGGGGAACAGTGATGGCGGAAGGTTGGTCACCCAGTGGGGTTCCCTGGGAGACTGGGTCCGGCAGGCGAGCAGTGGGAGCTCGCTGCTCTCCCCGTAACCCGTATCATCCGTGCCCCCACACTGGGCATCAGGAAGGGGAGGAAGGCTGCTACGTAAACGCAGGCCTTCCTATCCCTCAGGCACACACCTGCGTTCCTGGAGCGCTTTTCAGATAACGCAGGACTGTCAAGCGTTGGAGATGTCATACATAGGCACACATGCAGAGTGCACCCACGCACACTCATGTATATACGCCTACACACGCTCATATACACACATTACAAACACATTCACACATGTACACACACATGCACACACATTATGCACACAACCTTGCATACACACATGTATGTGATCAGATAAGTACTACACTTGCATGTCTACCTGTGCAAACAGAAGTACACACATGTCCGCGCACATATTTGTATTTGCACATGTCCTTACACAGGTGCACAGGAAAGCATGCGTGCCACACACGTGTGCGCTATGTGTAGGCTCACACACGCACAAAACACAGATGCTTATGCACACAGCCACGCTCACAAAGACATACACGCAGAGTACCGCATCCCTATGTGGTAAACACAATTGCATACACGAGCGCAGGCCTCCCTGTGTTACGAACACCCGACATGTACAGCCCGCACACACAAGCACAGTTCATTGAGACCTCATTGCAGGGAGCTGTGGCACGTGTTTTAGTCACAGGTGTGAGGTGAGCCTGCCCCCGTGACAGCTGGGGATCCAAGCCCAGTTACCGAAATAAATCTACGATGCTCCTGGGCACGGCCAAGGTGGCCACTCACGGATCCAGGCGGTGGGCAGAGGGCTCTGCCTGGGCCAATTCCCTGCCCCTCTCCCGGGGTTACGCCTGTGCCAGAGTGTCCCTGGGGAAGGAGCAGGCGGTATCTGGGTACACTGGGGGATTTCCAGGACTGGTGGGTGCCACAGGGGCTCCAGTGCGTTCTGGGTAGTGATGACCGTGTTATAACTGGAAACTGTGCATAGTGTGAGTTGTGGTGTTGTAATAAGATGATGCTGCAATCTCTGAATAAACGTCCTTTGGAAAAGGAACAAAAGGGACCATAAAATGACGGGCTTGTCATAAAAACACATCTGGTTGACCAATGTCCAACAGGGAATCTGCCGTTCTTACCCAGTCTGGGTCTGTATGTGACTCTGATCTTCCATCTCCACAGGAAATGTAGTGAGCCCCTTAGTTGTAGACAGGTCCCCTCAAAGTCAAAGTCAAAGTCCAGTTTATTGTCAAATGCACAAGTCCACGTGTGCACAGGTGCAATGAAAAACGTACTTGCAGCAGCTCCACAGGCACACAGCATCAGAGACACACCATTCACAAGAAAATCATAAACTAAGCGTATACAGAATTATGCAAGAAAGAACACAATTAGAACAAAAAAAGCATAGTCCATTGTAGTGCAGTGGTCAAGGTGGTCACAGAGTTGCTGTACTGAGGTAGTGATTAGGGTCAGAGTTATAGAGTCATCGAGTCAACCACCATGGAAACTGGCCCTTTGGCCCAACTGGTCCATGCTGGCCCACTGTGCCCGCTGGTTCAAGAAATACTGACTTTCCTCAAATCAGAAGCCCTGGATGAACCAGGAGATCCAGTCTGCTTAGGGCGAGATCTGTGGCATTCAAGACCGGTGATCCAGAACCCTGTAAGAAGTCCAGGCATGACCTATGGAGGGCCATCGCGAGAGTGAAAGGGCGATCCCGTGTGAAGTTAGAGACACAATCGGACGCACGACACTGTGTCAGGGTCTGCATGCCATTGCTTCCTGTAAGGTGAAAC
Source organism: Rhynchobatus australiae (assembly GCA_034780895.1). Lineage (NCBI taxonomy): Eukaryota > Metazoa > Chordata > Chondrichthyes > Rhinopristiformes > Rhynchobatidae > Rhynchobatus > Rhynchobatus australiae. The sequence continues at coordinate 34,066,372 of JAUZTB010000068.1, forward strand.
CTAACTGCATAAATGGCAGTGATGCCTCACTCCCCGATGAGCTCAACGCTCTTTATGAACACTCTGAGAATAACCTGTGTGAATCCCCACAGCATCTGGCCACCCTGTGACTTCTGAGACTGACGTCAGAACATCCTTCAAGAGGGTGAACCCTCGCAAGGCGTCAGTCCCCGATGGTGTACCTGGCCGGGCACTGAAAACCTGTGCCGACTAACTGGCTGGAGTGTTCGAGGACGTCTTCAACCTCTCACTGCTGCAGTCGGAGGTTCCCACCTGCTTCAAAGGGGCATCAATTATACCAGTGCCCAAGAAGAGCAGGGTGAGCTGCCTCAACGACTATCACTCGGTACCACTCACATCTACTGGGATGAGAGGTTGGTTATGGCTAGAACTAACCCCTGCCTGAGCAAGGACCTGGACCCGCTGCAGTTCGCCTACCACCACAACAGGTCTACAGCAGACACAACCTCACTGGCTCTCCGCTCGGCTTTGGAGCACCTAGACAACGGCAAAACATACGTCAGGCTGCTGATTATCGATTACAGCTCGGCGTTCAACACCATCATCCCCTCAGTACTGATCAACACCCGGGCCTCTGTACCTCCCTCTGCAACTGGATCCTCGACTTCCTCATCAGGAGACCACAGTCAGTGCGAATCGGCAGCGGCATCCCCTCCTCGCTGACTATCAACACCGGTGCACCTCACCGGTGCGTGCTTAGCCCTCTGCTCGACTCTCTCTACACTCATGACCGAGTGGCCGGGCACAGCTCAAACACCATCTATAAATTCACCGATGGCACCAGTGTTGTTGGCAGAATCTCAGATGACGATGAGGAGGCTACAGGAGTGAGGTAGATTGGTTGGCTGAGTGGTGTCACAACAACAACCTCACACTCAGCGTCAGCAAGACCAAGGAACTGATTGTGGACTTCAGGAAGGGGGAGTCAGGAGAACACACACCAGTCCTCATTGAGGGGTCAACGGTGGAAAGGGGGAGCAGCTTCAAGTTCCTGGGCATCAACATCTCAGAGGATCGATCCTGAGCCCAACACATTGATGCAATCACGGGGAAGGCACCCCAGGGGCTCTACTTCATCAGGAGTTCGAGGAGATTCGGTCCGTCACCAAAGGCTCTTACTCATTCCTACAGATGTACGGCGGAGAGCGTTCTGACTGGTTGCATCACCGCCTGGTCTGGAGGCTCCAGGACCACAAGAGGCTGCAGAGGGTTGTAGACTCAGCCCAGCCCCATCACGGGCACAACCCTCCCCACCATCGAGGACATCTTCAAGAGGCAGCGCCTCAAGAAGGCGGCATCCATCACTGAGGACCCTCGCCACCCGGGACATGCCCTCTTCTCGGGAATGGACAATGATCCCATGTTGTTCCTATTTTTACCTTGTTATTCCTATTTTTTTCAATGTTTATTTATTTTGTAAATTATAATGATTTTTATGTCTCTGCACTGTACTGCTGCCGCCAATCAACAAACTTCACGTCCCATAAGTCAGTGATAATAAGCCTGATTCTGACTTCAGTCAGGATCTGAAAGCTTTTGACCCGAATGGTTGACAATTCCTTTCCTCCCCCAGGACCCGCTGAGCTCCCCCGGCAGGTAGTTTGCTGCTCCAGGTTCCAACATCTGCAGTTTCCTACATCTGCAGAAGAGGAGGACGAAATGGGTGAGCATTGGGTTCTCATAATGGTCTGCATAACTGACGAGGTTCGGCTCTAGTTTTGGGACTGTTAGTTCGGAACTTCAGAGTTGTGCCAGGGAGAAGGTTTCCTTTGTATGGAGGTTCAGTACCAGTTTCGGGGAATCCAGTCACAGCTCCACAAGGAGGGATCATATCTGAACAGGGAAAGAAAAAGATTTTCATTTCTAATGCAATCAACAAGGCACAGCTGGTGGAGCTGCTGCTTCAAAGCCCCGGGTTCGATCCCGACCTCCGGCGCTGTCTGTGTGGAGTTTGCACGTTCCCCCTGTGACCGTGTGGGTCACCCCTGGGTGCTCCGGTTCCCTCCCACATCCCAAAGGCGTACGGGTTGGTGGGTTAATTGGCCGCTGTAAATTGCCCCCAGTGTGTGGGTGAGGGGTAGAAACTGAGGGTGGGGGAGTCATAGAGACATAGAGTCATAAACCCATACAACACAGAGAGAAGCCCTTGATGTTCGAGGTCTCTTTATTAGTCACATGTACATTGAAACACACAGTGAAATGCATCTTCTGCGTCGAGTGTTCTGGGGGCAGCCCGCAAGTGTCGCCACGCTTCTGGCACCAACACAGCACGCCCACAACTTCCTAACCGCTACGTCTTTGGAATGTGGGAGGAAACCGGAGCACCCAGTGGAAACCCAGACAGACACAGGGAGAACATACAAACTCCTTACAGACAGTGGCTAGAATTGAACCCGGGGCACTGGCAGTCACAACACTACCATGCCTGGGGAGTACATGTTCCTGTTAAAGTAGAAGGCAAAGCCACTGGGAGTTGGGAACCCCGGATGTCAAGGGATATTATAACTCTGGTCAAGAAAAAGGAGGCTTGGGTCAGATACAGGCAGCTGGGATCAAGTGAATCACTGAAGTTATGCAGAGGATGCTCAAGAAGGAGGGCCAAGAGGGTGCACGAGATGGCTTTGGCAGAGAAAACTGAGGAGAATGCAAAGAGAATTTTGAAGTACATTAAGGGAAAAAGAGTTGACTAGTGAGAAGACGGGGCCCCTCAAAGACCAAGATGGAAATGTCTGTGTGGAGCTGCTGGAGATGGGCAGAGTTCTCAGTGATTATTTCTCCTCTGTCTTTACCATGGGGAAAGATGTGAGGAATTGGGACCTGGGCAAAGTCATTGGAGATGTTTTGGGAACAGTCCATATTACAGTAGAAGATCTGTTGCATGTGGTAAGATGTATGAAGGTAGACAAATCTCCAGGTCCAGACGAGGTGTATCCAAGGACACTATGGGAAGCTGGAGAAGAAATTGTGGGAGCCCTCGCTGAGACATTGGCAACATCGCTAACATCTGGTGAGGTGCTGGAAATCTGGAGGGTAGCAAATGTCGTACCTTTAAAGAAGAGCTGGGAGGATAGACCTGGTAATTATAGATGTTCACCTAATATCCATGGCAGGGAAGTCAAGTGTAAAGCATTCTGAGGAATAATATACACATACATTTGGAAAGGAAGTGGTTGATTGGGGGTAGCCAGCATGGCTTTGTGTGTGGGAGATCTTGTCAGACAAATGTTATTGAGTTTTTTGATGAAGCCATGAGGAAGGTTGACCAAGGGAGGATTGTAGACGTAGTACATATGGATTTCAGTAAAGCTTTTGATAAGGTTCCTCACGGTAAGCTGCCCTGGAAGGTTAGATCTCCTGGCATCCACGGAGAGCTGGCAAAATGGATACAACATTGGCTGGAAGGTAGGAAACGGAGGGTGATGGTGGAAGATGTTTCTCAGACTGGAGCTCTGTGACAAGAGATGTGCCCCAGGGGTTGCTGCTGGGCCTATTGTGATTTGTCATCAATATTAACAATTTGGATGAGGAATATACGAGTTAGTAAGTCTGCAGATGACATTAAACGTGTGGTGTCATAGACCGTGAAGAGGAGTATCAAGAATTGCAGTGGGATCTTGATCAGCTGGGTAGGTGGGCTGAGGAATGGCAAATGGAATTTAATTCAGATGAGTGTGAAGTGATCTACTTTGGAAGGACAAATCAAGCTAGGACTTCTACAGTGAACAGAAGGGGCCTAGGTACCGTTGTAGAAGAGGGAGCTCGGAGAACAGATGCATGGTTCCCTTAAAGTGGAGTCACAGGTGGACAGGGCAGTGAAGACGTTTGGCATGCTGGCCTTCATCAGTCAGGGCACTGAGTACTGAAGCTGGGAGGTTATGTTTCGAATGTACAAGATGTTGATGGGGCCACACTCACCCAGAGTATTGTGTTCAGTTTTGGTCATGCTGTTATGGGAAGAATGTGATTAAACTGGAGAGAGTGCAGAAAAGATTTACAAAGATGTTGCCAGGACTCGAGAGACTGTAAAAGGGCAACATTTTTTACACAGCAGGTGGTAGATGTATGGAACCAGCCGCCAGAGAAAGTGGTTGAGGCAGGGACATTAGATACATTTAAGTATGTGTACAGGTATATGGATCACCAAGGTCTACAGGGAGATGGGCCAAGGGCTGGGAAATGGGATGAGCTTGAATGTACATCTTGGTCAGCATGGACAAGTATGGGCTGAAGGGTCTTTCTGTGCTGTACATCTGTGGCTCGACGTGCAGTGCAAAGCATTCTCACTGCTTGCACCAAGACCTGGGATTGAAACCCCAATGCACAGGAACGCAAGAGGCTGCAGAGTGATGGACCGAGCAGAGTTCCATCACGGGCAGAGCTCTCCCCACCAGAGAGGACACCTACAAGAAGCGATATCTCAGGAAGGCGACATCCATCATGACCTGGATGGTGGGGATCCTTTGTGTCCTCAAAAGCTTAGAGTCATAAAGCAGAGCAGCACAGATACAGGCCCTGTGGACCAACCACTCCATGCCGGCCACAGTACCCAGCCAGCGAGTCCCAATTTGTTGTGATCGGCCCATATCCCTCTAACCACCTCTCCATGTACCTATCCAAGGGCTTCTTAAGTGACACTGTTGTACCTGCCTCACCCACTTCCTCCAGCAGCTCGTTCCATTTATTCACCACTGTGTGAAAAAGTTGCCCCTCAGGTCCCTTTTAAATCTTTCGACTCTCCCCCAAAACCAATGTCCCCAAGATTTGGACTCCCCTACTGTGGGGAAAAGATTGTTACTGTCCACCTTATCTCGGCCTTCTGCAAGTTCACCCCTCATTCTCCTATGTTCCAAGGAATAAAGACCTTGCCTGGCCAACCTGCCAGAATGCTAAACGCTTTGTTCACTGCCCTGTCGACCTGAGGCCACTTTCAATGAACTCTGCACTTGTACTTCTGGGTCCCCCTGTTTCAGTACACTCCCTCGTGTTCTACCATTCATAGTAGAAGTCTGATTCTGGTTTGACTTTCCAGAATGCATCACCTCACACTTATCTGGATTGAAATCCATTTGCCACACCTCAGCCCACGTCCCTAACTAATCAAGATCCCCCTGTAATCTACGATAACCTTCTTCACTGTCAACATCTCCTAATTTCATGTCATCTTCAAACTTACTGATCAAGTCTTGTGCATTCACATCCAAATCATTTATATAAATAATGAACAACAAGGGTCCCAACACCATTCCCTGCAGACCACCACTAGCCACATTCCAAGAAACAACTTTCAACCACCATCCTCTGCTTGCTCCTCCGAGCTAATGTTGAATCCAGCTAACTAGCTCTCCCTGCATTCTGGACCTGACCTTCCAGACCAGCCTACCAGGTGGGACCTTGTTGAAGGCCTTGCTGAAGTCCAAACAGACAACATCCACTGCCCCACCCTCATCTACTTTTTTGTTACCTCTTCAAAGTGCTCTGAAGGATTCATCAAACACGACTTCCCACGCACAAAGCCATGCTGACTCCTCCTAATCAGTCTCCGTCTACCCAAAGGCTGGTGGATCCTGTCCCTCAGAATTCCCTCCAGTAACTTCCCCAGCACTGATGTCAGGCTGACCGGCCTGTAGCTCCATGGCTTGTACTTGCTGCCCTTAAACAATGGAATATTAGCCACCTTCTAGTCTTCAGGGACTTCACTAGCTGTGAACAATGAAGCAAATATCTCTGCAAGGGCCTCCTCAATTTCTTCACTAGTCTCCCACAAAGTCTGAGGATGCACTTGGTCAGGTCCTGGGGAATTATCCATCTAAATGCACTGCAAAGCTGCAAATACCTCCTCCCTGCTAATATCAATGTTCTCCAAAATATCTCCACTTGCTTCCCTTCTCTCTTGAGCAACCATGATCTTCTCCTCAGTAAACACCAAAGAGAGATACTCATTAAAATCCCACCCATCTCCTGCAGCTCAAGACATAGGTGGCCCTGCTGATCTCCAGGGGACCTGCTCTCTCCCAAGCCACCCTTCCACTCTTAATATACCGAGAGGTCATCTTGGGATTTTGCTTAACCTAATGTGCCAGATCCATCTCATACCCTCTCTTTGCCCTCCTGTGTATTCTTAATCTTTTTAGCATCAAGGAATTCACTCATTCCCCCACCTCCTCACCCCAATGTACACTTCCTTCATTTTCTTGACCAGAGCCTCAATATCTCTCATCATCCAGGGCTCACTAAACTTGCCAGGTTTACCCTTCACCCGAACAGGAACATGCTGCCCCTGGACTCTTATATCTGATGTCACACACTGAATGATGAACAGGTAGATAAAACTTGACCTATTCCTGCCTGTGCCTCCTCACCAAAGCCTCATCTCCCCACTTACACTGGCCCACTCTCACAATGGCTGCTCCAAAATGGCCACTCCACTGAACCTTCCCTTCCTTTTATTGGTTAAAGTGCCCTTCACGTCAAAGTTTCTTGAGCCAAAGCCTCCCCATTCACACAATGGCTCATCCAACAATGGTCACCCCACAGTTGTCACTCTGCTATAAGCTGCCTCTCTTTCATTGGCTGCTTGCTCTCCCAATTAGCCAATACAGCCACTACAAAGTTCTGCTCCTCCTCCTGGCTTGGAAACTGCACAATCATCTTGTCTGAATTAAACTCCATTTGCCATTCCTTGGCCCACTTACCCAGCTGGTCCAGATCCTTCTGTAATTCTCCACCACCATCTGATCCCACCTATTTTAGTGTCATCTGCAAACTAACTCACCAAGCCCAGCCCATTCTCCACAATATCATTAACACAGATGACAAACAGCAATGGGCCCCTCTCACCCTAAGCCTCTGCCCACTAGTTTGAGTCTCCCTACCCTGAGGCAGAGACTCTCACCATCTCCCTCAACTATGCCCTTCATAATCTTAAACAATTCGAAAAGTTCACCCCTCATTCTCCCACATTCCAAGGAATAAAGACATCGCCTGGCCAATCTCACCCCGTAGTCCTGGCAACATCCTTGGAAATCTTCTCTGCATTCTTTCCAGTTTAGCCACGTCCTTTATAACAGGGTGAACAAAACTGTACACAGTGCTCCAAGTGCAGCCTCACCAATGACTTATACAACTGCAACATGTTGTCCCAACTCCTCCTCTCAGTGCCCTAACTGATGACAGCCAGTGTGCTAAACGTCTGTCTCAACACCCTGTATACCTGAGGCCACTTTCAACGAACTATAGACATGTACTCCTCAGTCCCTCTGTTTCATTACACTCTCTGGTGCCCCACCATTCACACTACAAGTCCGACGCTGGTTTGACTTTCCAAAACGTATCACCTCAGACTTAACTGCATTGAAATCCATTTTCCTCTCCTCAGCCACCTTCCCAATCTGATCAAGAGTCACCTTCGAGATGAGTAACCTTCTTCAATATCCACCACACCTCCTCATTTCATGTCATCTTCAAACTTACTGATCAAACCTTGTGCATTGACATCCAAATCATTCAAATAAATAACAAATAACAAGGTTGGAGAATATTGATGTGACCTGTCTTGGAAGTTCAGAAACATTGACCACTGCTTTTCTCCACAGATGCTGCCTGACCTGCTGAGTTCATCCAGCATCATCGGGTTTTTCAGCTGAGAAAGGTTCAGAGGTCGGGGCAGGGTGAGGGTTCGGGGCAGGGAGAGGGGTTGGGGCAGGGAGAGGGGTGAGGGTGGGGTGGGGGCAGTGTGAGGGGTGGGGACAGGGTGTGGGTTCAGGATAGGGTGAGGGGTCGGGTCAGGGAGAGGGGTCGGGGTCGGCAGGGTGAGGGGTCGGGGCAGGGTGAGGGGTTGGGGTCGGCAGGGTGAGGGGTCGGTGCAGGGTGAGGGGTTGGGGTAGGCTTGGTGAATCATTGAGAGCGAGAGAGTGTGAAGCAGTGGAAAATAACCAGTGCATGGGCACAGTCATGGAGTCAGAAAGCAGAACAGCACGGTTACACGGATACAGGATGGTGGGTGCGCACGGTCTTTTTCCTGGGGTTGGGGAATGAAGACCTGGAGGGTATCGGCTTAAGGTGAAAGGGAAGGGATTTACTCGGAACCTGAGAGGCAACGTTTTCACCCAGAGAGTGGTCTGTATATGGAACGAGCTGCCAGAGGAAGTGGTTGAGGCAGGGACATTAACAACATTTAAAGGGGACTTGGACAGGTACATTGAGAGGAAAGGTTGAGGGATATGGGCCTACCACAGGCAAATTGGACTTGCTTGGATGGGAATCTTGGTCGGCATGGTCCAGTTGGGCTGAAGGGCCTGTTTCCATGCTGTGTGACTCTATGACAGGTTTGGTGAGTCATTGAGATCGCGCAGAACAGCTGGACATTGCAAGTGTACAGCATGGAATCAGGCTCCTGAACTCGACTCACCCAATCCAAACGAGTTGCCCATCAATGCTAATCCCATTTTCCTGCATTTGGCCCACATCCCTCCTGTCCTTTCCAATCCGTGTTCCTTTCTGACTGCTTCTTCAACACTCTGATTGGACCGGCTCCACCACATCCTCTGGCAGCGAGGCCCCTGGACCAACCATCCTCTGCGTGGAACAACTTGCCTCCAAAGCTTCTTTAAATCCTTCCCCTCCACCTTAACCCTGTGCCCTCTAGTTTCAGGTTCCCCTACTCCGGGAAAATGACTGTCACTATCTACCCTATCTATGCCCGTCAGAATTTTATTAAACTCTGTAACGTCACCCCTCAGCGGAAGTATTGTTGCAATTGTTCAGGGTATTGGTGAGGCCACACCAGGAACACTGCGCACAGTTTTGGTCCCTTTCTTTAAGAAATGATATAACAGTGAGAGTGACAATGAAGAGATTCATTCAGATGAATCCTGGGATGAGAGACTTGTTCTGTCATGTGTGGCTAAAGGAATTTGATCTGTAATCTTTGGAGTTTCAAAGAATGAGGGGTGACCTGGCTGAAAGACGCGAGATCCGAAGGGAACATGATGGACAGATGTTGAGCTGTTTCCACAGATGGGAGAGTCTTGATCAAGGGCACATAGTTACAAGACTGAGGTGGTCATTTTAAACTGGGACGTGTGGGAATTTCTTCTCGCAGAGTCTGGTGAAACTGGAAATCTCTGGCCTAGATGGTGTGAAGGCTTCATGAATGGAGATATTTAATGATTAGGTGAATAAAGCCACTGTGAGACTGTCATGGTTCTGAGTACTGGCCCTTGATTTGGCTCCTCAGATGCCTCGTTGTACAGCACATGGATTCCATGCTGGACTGACTGCATAATGACACACACCTGAGCCCCATTAGGGGCCCAGCATAAGTACCTGGGATTCTGTCATACTAGTTGCCAGAGTGTTGGTTGTCCTTTGGGTACATGTTGGCTCCTGGTTGCTCAGAGTGGTCTACTTGCGAGCAGTCCTGTGTTCTCTATTCCTGCTAGAAGATTCAATTCATGTTGGGATTCCTCCTCAGATCTCTGAGGCAAGATTCCTTCCAGCTGCTGCCTGTGTTTGGTCCTGAGGAAGTCCTGTACCAGTGTGCTGCATTTGGGTTCTCTGTGAGCTTGTTCTTTGCTCAACATTGTGACAGGTTTAGCACCTCATCTGAAAGGGAGTACTTCCAACAACACAACACTTCCTCAGATGAGCACTGAAAGATTTGAACCCATGACTTTCAGACTCCAAGGCAAGAGTGTCACGGATGGAGCAGCTCACTGACAACTGGAAGATCTTCCTTCGTTAAAGCAAATTTGCTTCATTGTTCAACAGTTTTAGTTCACTGTGCCTTCAGAAAAGGGATGAATGGATGGCCCTTCTGAATAGTGAGACTGAGAAGCTAATGTAAAATTAAAATTCAAAAGTGCTGGAGAAGTTCAGCAGGTCAGGGAATGTCTGTGGAGAGCGGACCAGAGAGAACGTTTCAGGCGGATGAACTTCATGTTACAGTGGAAGGCAGAAGAGGTTACATGACAAAAGTGCAGGGTGAAAGGGATTAGTGAATGACACAGAAAGTGGTTCTGGAGGAGCAATAACCAGGGGAAGCAAAATCATTATCTGAAATAACCGGATTTACGAGGATGTTGCCAGGACTCGAGGGCCTGAGTTATAGGGAGAGGTTGGCCAGGCTGGATCTTTATTCCTTGGAGCGTAGGAGAATTATAGAAGTGTTTAAAATTATGAGAGGCATAGATAAGGTAAATGTTAAGTCTTTTCCCCAGGGTAGGGGAGTCCAAAACTAGGGGGCATAAATTTAGGGTGAGAGGGGAAAGATTTAAAAGGGACCTGAGGGGCAACTTTTCCACACGGAGGGTGGTGAGTATATGGAACGAGCTGCCAGAGGGAGTGGGTGAGGCAGGTACAACAGGATTATTTAAGAAGCACTTGGATCGGTACATGGAGGGGTGGGGCTTGGAGGGATATGGGCTGAACACAGGAAATTGGGACTAGCTGGGTGGGCACCGTGGTCGGCACGGACTGGTTGGGCCGAAGGGCCTGGATCCGTGCTGTGTTGCTCTCTGATTCTAATAACCAGTAGGAAAGAATCTGATGGAAATATGAAATGCAAAATCTGAAACTGCTGGATTTAGCATTGAATCCCAAAGATTGCAATAAGACAAGTCAGAAGATGAGATTCTATTCCAGGGTTATGAAGAGTTGTGACTATTTTCTGTAGTTACTTCAAAGATTTTTTTTTCAAAATGCTATAATGGTGTAAAAGGCCAAAGACAGAGGTGAGATAGAAGATTAAAATGACAGGCGTGTGGAAGCTCAGGTATACCCTATCCGGTAATTGTGGTCTCCATCATAGAGGAGACTGCATTGTCAGCAGGGAATGCAGTAAACTAAATTGGAAGGACTCCAAGTAAATCATTGCTTTGCTGTGCTTGGGAAGAGTATTTAGCTCCCTGCATGTTGGGGAATTTTGAGATGACAGAACAGGTACTGCATCTTCCACAGTTGCACAGGAAGGGGCAGTGGGAAGGGGAGCAGAGACTGGAGACTGATGCATGTCAGAGGGAATGGTCCCTCCGGAATGCTGAAAGGGAAAGGTGAGGGAGATGTATTTCTGTCGGACATCAGCAGGGCGGAGGTGTCGGATATCACCAGAAATGATCCATTAAACGTGGCAGCTGGAAGGATAAAAGACGATACCAAGGATAATTCTATTCTGGTCTGGGCAGGAGGGGGAGGTGAGAGCAGAAGTGTGAGAAATGGAATGGACGTGGTTTTGTGTCCCCTCAACTCTAGTGGAAGAGAACCCACACTTAAGATCTCTTTATTAGTCACATGTATGTCAAAACACTGAGTGAAATGCATCTTTTGCATAGAGTGTTCTGGGAGCAGCCCGCAAGTGTCCCCACACTTCCGGCGCCAACATATCACGCCCACAACTTCCTAACCCGTACGTCTTTGGAATGTGGGAGGAAACCGGAGCATCCCGAGGAAACCCACGCAGACACGGGGAGAACGTGCAAACTCCTTACAGACAGCAGCTGGAATTGAACCTGGGTCACTGGTGCTGTAATAGCGTTACGCTAACTGCTACACCACCGTGCCATATACAATGCTTGTTGTAATTCACACAGCAGTGTGTCGGGATGTTTCACTGCCAGGTGGGACCACATCAATACAGATCTTATTACTTTTGAGGGAAATTAGATGACTTAGTTATTATGACAAAGGAGGAGGCTATTTGGCCATCAGGTCCATGCTGGCCCCTAACAGAGCAATCCCATCAATCCCAATCCTCCTCTCTGTATTTCCCTGTACTTCTGCAACTGGTTCTCTCTCTCTCACATACCACTCCTTTATTTCTTTGTGCTACTTACCTACAGTAAGGGGTAACTTCTAGTAGGCAGTTATCTAGCGCACCTCTTTGGGGTGTGGGTGGAAACAGGAGCACTGGGGGAAACCCACTCGGTCACAGGGAGAACATGCATCCTTCACACATTGGGATTGAACCCAGGTCACTGGAGCTGTGAGGCAGTGGCTTTACCTGCTATGCCACTGTGCTGCTCCCTTGCCAGAAGAGAAGGTCCTTTCTCTTCAGGACCTTCAGCTAAAATAGCCCACCCTCACTGTCCAGAGCTACATACAGTGATTGAATACTCCGGTGAGATCCCACATGATGGTGCAATCTGGTTATTTTCTACTTCGGTTCCCACCAACCAGTAGCTCCCAGTTTGAAATCGGCTCGTGGGAGCAGGAGCATAAAGAATCTGGGCTTCAACCAAGGCCTCAGTAACTTAAAGAAGTGCACTGAATAGATTCAGCAGGGAGAACAGAAGAAGTTTTCATAAAAGTTTTGTCCCAGATCCTAACTGGAGCCCAGACAGTCCCACTGAAGAACAGCTCGTATATGGCCGACCTTGGAAACTTTATGGAGTTAATGGTGGAGACACTTGGAGGTGGGGAAGGGATTAAATGGGGAAGGAAGGGGGTTTATAAAAGGAGAGACATCTTTGGTATAAATGAGGAACTGAAGGTGGGCTGGAAGAAGTATAATGGGCCACGGGCCAAACTTTAGTCAGTGACAATCTCATTGACTTTGCCAATGAGTTATTTTGTTCTCAGCATGATTGATGTAGGGATGTGGATCAAAGGCCATCCTCGCTTCTCTACCCTACCCCAGCTTCTCCTCATCCTCCCCCAGCTTCTCCACATCCTCGCCCGCCCTCACCCCCTTCCCCACTTTCATCCAACCTTCCCCCCATCCTCACCCCATCCTCCCCACCTTCACCCCACCTCCCGCATCCTCACACCCAACTAACACTTCTCATCCTCACCCCCTTCTCCCACTGCACCCATCTTCCCCCAGCCTCCTCCACCCTTAACCCATCGGTCCCATACCCTCAGCCCATCTTCCCCAGACCCCCACCCCACCCCCCCACCCTGACCTCATCGGTCCCACACCCTCAGCCCATCTTCCCCACCCTGACCCCATTGGTCCTACGCCCTGCTGTCCCAGCCAGTCGCATTTTTCCCTCCGCTGTTGGTTGGACCCAGGATTCTCTGCTCGTGGACACAACCGATCTCGGATCCATTCTGTGAGGGGAAAGAAGTGGCCAGACAGGAACTCTGGCCTGTTTTCAAGCTTGTATTTGTGTCTGAAGGGATGTTTTCAAGCTTGCCTATGTGTCTGAAGCAATGTTTTCATGCTTGACACTATGTCTGTATGTATGTTTTCAAGCTTGTCATTGTGTCTGAAGGGATGTTTTCAAGCTTGCCAATGTGTCTGAAGCAATGTTTTCAAGTATATAAATTATGCCTAAAGGGATTGTTTCAAGTTTGCC
>JAUZTB010000068.1:36074591-36084939 GCA_034780895.1 Rhynchobatus australiae
AACTTCCTAACCCGTACATCTTTGGAATGTGGGAGGAAACCAGAGCACCCGGAGGAAACCCACGCAGACATGAGGAGAACATACAAACTCCTTACAGACAGTGGCCGGAATTGAACCCGGGTCACTGGCGCTGTAATAGTGTTACGCTAACCGCTACACTACCGTGCCTGCCCCAACAGTATCGTGCCCACCTTTAAAGTGAATTCAACCACTATCTTGCAACACCAACCCCTTTTACTCCCACCCACTTAGCCCCACCTCATCAGAAGAAGTCTGACAATAAAAACGACAATGAAGAAACTTTGCTCTTTACATTTCAGAGAAGGAGGAACTTTAATTTCAACGTACATAGACACATACACAAGTCCAAGGATACAAGCAAAAAGGAACACACACACATGCAGTCACATCCACGTATTTGCACTTTACAGATAGCTGCACACAGTCAACCACCGAGCATCTCATTCTAGGGCCGGCCACTACAGAATTCAGTAAATGCACAAGACCCAAGCCTTTGTGCACTAATAAACAGGTTATTTGTTTGGAAAAGCCATTACATGGTCTCCCACTGTGAAAGCACAAAAGAAATCAGACAAGACTGAGTACAGCAGGCAGGGAGGGGGACTACGAGAGTGAGGCACAGGACTTTGAGGGGCTGGTTGGGGAATAAGGAGGAAGAAAACGGAGGCAATGAAGATGGACATTGGGTCAGTTCAGGCAAGGAAGTGGGGATGGATTATGTGGGCAAGCAGGCAGCAGGGATCTAGAGGAAAGGGAAATCGATGATTGGGTTGAAATGTCCAATACCAGAGTTCATGCATTTAAGGTGAGAGGAAGCAAGTTCAAAAGGAGAAGTGCGGGGCAAGTTTCTTTTATTATATATACACACACACACACACACACACACACACACAGAGTGGGGGTGCCTAGAATGCACTGCCAGGGGTGGTGATAGAGGCAAATATGATAGAGGCATTTAAAAGGCCCTAGATAAGCACAAATGAAGGGATATGGACATCGTGTAGGCAGAAGGAACTTGCGTTTAATCACTAGTTTAATTAGTTCAGCACAACATTGTAGGCCAAAGGACCTGTTCCTGTGCTGTACTCTATTGGTATTGGTTTATTATTGTCACTTGTACTGAGGTACAGTGAAAAACTTGCCTTGCATACCGATCGTACAGGTCAATTGATTATACAGTGCAAAAACAATAACAGAGTACATAATAAGGTGTTACAGCTATAGGGATGTGCAGTGCAGGTAGACAATAAGGTGAAAGGTCAAACAAGGTAGACTGTGAGGTCAAGTGTCCATCTCATTGTATAAGGGATCCGTTCAATAGTCTTATCACAGTGGGATAGAAGCTGTCCTTGAGCCTGGTGGTACGTGCCCACAGGCTCCTGTATCTTTTGCCTGATGGAAGAGGAGAAAAGTGATAATGACCTGGGTAGGTGGGGTCTTTGATTGTGCTGGCTGCTTTGCCGAGGCAGTGAGAGGTAAAGACCATGGAGGGGAGGCTGGTTTCTGTGACGTGCTGGGCTATGTCCACAACTCTCTGCAGTTTCTTGCGGTCCTAGGCAGAGCAGTGTCCATACTAAGCCGTGATGTATCCAGATAGGATGCTTTCTATGGTGCATCAATAAAAGTTGGTGAGTGTCAAAGGGGTTCTATGGGTGGGGGAGATGGGAGGGAGTTGCAAGATGAGGTTGAGGATTGCAGTAGGGCACTCAATTGCTATGGCTACTTATATTACATTGGGTGCCTCCCTGTGTAGTTAGCGAGGGTCAGTGAGGTGGGGAGGAAGTTGATTAACACTGAAGCAGGTCAGCATCACCAATGCATGAACCAAGTCTTAGAACTGCTGTCAATCATGCATTCAATGCCACTGAGAAGGCTCATGTTAGTGCATCAGATGTGCAGAGGACCAGAGAGAAAAATCACAGACCATGCGCAACTGTAAATCATTCTGCACCATGCAAATTAATATAAAAAGCAACATGGCACTGGTAGAAACTCAGATGGAATCGAGCAGATACTCAAGGCTTCTTCAATCAGTGCTAACTAAATGAGGAACACATGTCTGCTGTTTGGTCACATCAGCACTTTGCTCTTGGATCAAAAACTGCAAAGTCAGAAGCCCTCAAACATTAATGTGAAATATAATATTTAAAACATGAGAGACATAGACAGGGTACATTGGCAGAGCCAGGGTGGAAATGTCAAATACAAGAGGGCATAAAACTTTAAAGGTGAGAGGGGGGAAAAAGGTTAAATGACATTTATATGGCTGTTTTTTTCTGTACACAGAGTGGTAGGTGCCTGGAATGTGCTTCCAGAGGAGGTGGTGAAAGCAGCTATGACAGCAATGTTTAAGACACATTTAGACAGACACATGAACAGGTAGGGAATTGAGGGATATGTGCAGTTTAAATTGTGCATCATGGTTGGCACAGACATCCTGGTCCAAAGAGCTTGTTCCTGTGCTGTCCTGATCTACATTCTATATTCAGTATAATCTTCCTTTTTCAGTTGCTTGCAACTCCGGATTATAACTTTAACAGAGATTACTCATTGCTGCCCACCAAGATCCATACAAATTATCTGGGTGCATTGTTCAGAGTATTAATAAATTGACTGAAATAACAACAACATTGAAATCTCTCCATCCAAAGACCAAAGGAAGAGTCTTGACCAAGGGACTGCCACTCCAAAATTCAGTAACCGACAAGGCCAAAGGTATGTGCACCAATGAGCAGGTTATATATTTGGGAAAATATTTCCTTTATGTGGCCCCCACTGTGAAGGGCACAAAAGAAATCAGACAGGAGTACAGGGGCAGGGAGAGTGGCCATGGGAGTGAGGGCCAGGACTTGATGGCAGCACGTATACAGCATGGAAAACAGACCCTTCGGCCCCACTCATCCATGCTAACCAAGTTGCTTAACTGAGTTAGTCTCATTTGCATTCTGGAGTTTGCAAGGGTACTCAGAGATATGGTACAGCTCTAAATTATATAATTGGGAGAAACAGCTCTATTGGAAAATCTGAAGCAACAAAGTTATCTGCTCACTAGCCAAGCCTTCCCTTCTTTGCTTGGTTATGTTTCCAATGTCACACTGCACTAAAACAAAAATTCAGTCTCATACTTTCAGATGAAGCTATCCTCTGTCTAATCCATCTATCATCATGGGTGGAGTGGCAACAAAGTCTAAGGCTCAGCACTTGGCAAGAAAACACTAACCAGTGTTTAGCAGATTTACATTATTTGGTTGGCATTTCCTTCATATTAAATCTTATCAAAAACAGACATGGTTGAGCTCGCATTGAATCTGGCCCAAAACTGGGAGTCACAACAGGTCTTTAATTTTCTTTTAAAGAGCTCACATAAGAAATGTTGCTACCATGAAATAGAATTTGAAAAGCTGCAATATTTCCTGACAAATTTCCCCATTGTCTTTTTGCCCACACGCTATTACAGTAAAATCAAGGCTTGGTTTCACCACTGGCTTCGTGTGTGCTTTGTACACACAAAGTGTGGCTGAGCCTCTGTGAGGAAGGGGAAAGCTCGTGAATTGGTGAATCTAACATCCATCATCAGAGATCCCCACCATCTGGGACGTGCCATCTTCTTACAGCTGCCATTGAGCAGGAGGTACAGAAGCCCAAAGTCCCACAACACCAGGTTCAAGGACAACTACTTCCCTTCAACCATTCCATTGTTAAACCAACCACCACAACCCTACAGTTTAACAACACTATGACCATTAAAATGGATATTTTTGTTTTCTAATTATGTTCTTTCTTACAAAAATTGAGTACATTTATGTTTTTTCTTGTGAATGCTGCTTATCCAATGCTATGTGCCTGTGATATTGCTGCAAGTGAGTTTATCATCGCATCTGTGCATACATGTACTTGTGTGCATGACAATAAACATGACTTTGACGTGTGGACATAATAGGCTCTGACCAAAAGGGGCCTCTTGAAACGATACAAGAGAGCAACAACTGGCAGAATAGACCTGGGTTCTAGGAAGTCCGCACTGGAATTTAGACAGAATTTTTCTCCCCTCCCCCACAAGAGGTGGTGCTAGATTTCCAGGAAATCCAATCAAGCCTCAGGATATGTAACATCACCATTGCCGCAGTTTGAATCACTTTGCAACCGAATGACTGAACAACAATCTGCCGCTCTCACCTCTGATTCAGTAGATTGTAGGCTTAACTCAGACAGGCACCTCAATAGAGGACTGAGGGAGGCCTACACTGTCAGAAGTGGTAACTGAGATGTCCAAACAAATTTTTGAATGAATATAGGATGCTGGGGGGCAGTGCTTCAAAGGGCAAAGGAATGCTCAGTAATTCCACTTCAACCAACACCATTTAAAAAAAAATACAAGATTCTCTTAACCCCCTTATGGGATCTTGGTATGCACAATATAGCTGGTGCTATTTCCTTCAATTCCCATTGCAATGACTAGAGCACCAGATTCTAGGCAGTATCAAGGGAGTACTGCACCGTCGGAATAGAATAGACAACAAATAGAGTCCTGAACGAATGGAAAAGATCCCATGGCAATGTTTTGAAGAGCAGAAAGAGTATTCCCAGTACATTGATCAAGTTATCTATTAGCCAAACAGATTTCCTGCCCTGTCAGATTATCACAATGTTGTTTGTGGGATTTAGCTGTGCTCCAATTAGCTGCCCCATATTCTTTGTTACAACAAGAACTACACTTCATATGTTCTGTGCTCAGGGAATGGACTACACGAATAGAAGTCCACCTTTCAGTTCAATGGATGCAAAGGGGAGAAAAAAAACACACACAGTTCACAGGGTGACTAATGCTGTTAGTCTCAAGTGATGCAGTTAGTAGAACTGTTGTCTCACAGCTCCAGTGACTCAATCCTGATCTCATGTGCTGTCCGTTAGAATTTACACTTTCTGCTTGTGACCACGTGGGTTTCCCCCGCGTTGCTTTGGTTTATTCGCACATCCCAAAGACATGCTGGTTGGTAGGTCACTTGGTCATTATAAATAGTTCCTAGGATAGGTGTGAGGGGGATGTGGAGATAACAGGATACAAGGGAAATCAGTGAGGGAATAGAATTGCTCTGAGAACCAATGGGCGAATTGGCTTCCTTCTGTGTTGTAAGGAAACATGGAAAAGAGAATTCCAGGATTCTCTGCCATATACCCCTGACATTGACAGCACAGAAATCATTTAAAAACATAATTTACTAAAATTTTTCCTGGAACAGAATCTGCTGAGATAGATCTCAGTTGGGGGCTTGAGAAGTTTTCAAATTATATTACATTGACAGATTCATTCTGCTCAGGTGCAAGACAATCATGTGTGCACAAAATATTCCATTGTGTGAAGTTACTTAAACATTGGATTTATTTGTAACCCACGATGGAATGGAAATATATTGCAAGGCAAAATCTGCATTGAGTTCAAGGGAAATGCTTTGCTCAGTCTGATCAACAATAACTTTATTTCAATAGCACACTATAAAGGAAACCATCCCAAGGTGTTTCGCAGGAAGGTTATCAAATGAAGTTTGATACCACACAATAAAAGATATTAGGGTAGTTGACCAAAAGGTTGGTGAAAGAGTTACATTTTAAGGAGTGAGGGGTAGAGAGCTGGAAAGCTTTAAGGAGGGAATTCATGAGCTTGGGGCCAGATAACTGAAGACATGGCTCCTGATGGTGAAATAATTACATGTGGGCAGGATCCGGAAGCCAGAATGACAGGGCCTTGGGTATCATGGATGGTCATAGGACTGGACAGGATTAAAAATACAAGTGGCAAAGTCAGAAAGATTTGTAAATAGCAATGTTAATTTTAAAATTGGTGCATTGCTTGACGGAAAGGAAATGTAGGTCAACAAACACAGGGGTGACGGCAAGCAAGAATTTGGTGCAAGTTGGGTCAGAGTTCTGGATGACAGAGTTTACAGAGAGCTGAGAGATGGAGCCAGAGTTGCCGGAGTAAATTTTGAGATAATTAAAAGGCATGGATGAAGGGCTCAGCAGATGTGCCAAGGCAGGGGCAGATTTAGCTATTGTTGCCGAAGTGAAATAGACAGCCTTCACAATGACACAAATATGCTGTCTGGAAGTAACTTGAACAGCAAATACAACATTAAGTTGCACACCCCTAGTTATGAGTAAGATTAGCACAAAACTATGGAACTGTTGTAAAACCCATCTGCCTCACAAACATCCTTCAGGAGAGGAAATCTGCCGTTCTTGTACACTTATCTACGGCTCCAGAAGCACCAATGTGGTCGACTCTTAAACATCGCCTGAAATGGCCTAGCAACCCATTCAGCTCAAGGACGTTTAGGGATGAGCAATAAATACTGGCTTTTCCAGCAACACCCAGAGTTGTGGGCACAGTCCAGCGCATCATGGAAACCAGTTGCCCTTCCATGGACTCTGTCTATACCTCTCGCTGCCTTGGTGGAGCAGCCAGTATAGTCAAAGACCCCACCCACCCAGGTCATTCTGTCTTCTCCCCTCTCCCATCAGGCAGAAGATACAGGAGCCTGAGGGCACGTACCACCAGCCTCAAGGACAGCTTCTATCCCACGATGATAAGACTATTGCACTGTTCCCTGATACAATGAGATGGACTCTTGACCTCAAAATCTACCTTGTTATCAACTTGCACCTTATTGTCTACTTGCACTGCACTTCCCTTAGGCTGTGACACTATACTATGTATTCTGTTATTGTTTTTACCCTGTACTACGTCAATGCACTGTGTAATGAATTGATCTGTTCAAACAGTATGCAAGACCAGTTTTTCACTGTACCTTGGTACATGTGACAATAATAAACCAATACCAATACCAATCACTATGTTTAAGCAGACACTTAAATGGGTAAACAGTTGAGCAGGGACATGGTGGGCTGAAGATCCTGTGCCTGTGCTGTGCAACTCGATGAGTCTACAATTGTGGGAAGGGAGGTGGAAAGAGGTATGATTGGATGGTGGGAGTAGATTGTGATTGGTTGGTGCGAGTGAGATTTGATTGTGATTGGTTGGTGGGAGAGGGATGGCTGCAGCTGGGTGATGGAAGTAGGAGTGGGTTGTGATTGGTTGTTGGAAAAGGGAAGGCTACAATATGGTGGTAGGAATGGCATTGCATTGTGATTGGTTGATGGGAAGGGTGGGTTGAAATTGGGTGCTGGAATTAGGTTGCAATTGGGTCAGGATCCACTGGTCAGAGGCTGAAAATGCCCCTAGAGTAGTTGAGAGGGGAAGGTTGAGAGAGCTGTTGAGAACTTAAAACAAAGCCTTGGTCCTGGTCAGGCAGTTTGGGTGAAGTAGGCTGGACATGAATCATTTTAGTATCATTATCTTAGAAAATCTGTGACCCAGCGGAGGCCATTCAGTCCATCATATCTGTGCTGACCAGAATACAGCTCCCCAACTAATCGCACCTTCTGCCCTGCAGGGCACAGCTCTTCAAGTGTGCATCCAAGTACCGTCTAACTGTGGTGGGAGGTTTGCCTCTTCCATCCCTTCAGCCAATGTATTCCATATCCCCACCACCCCTTGGGTGAACGTAATTATTTCACGTCTTCTGTCTGATCTTTCCACCAGCTAACAATTTCTGCCCCCTGGCCTTTGATCCCTCTGCTAAGGGAAATGGGTCCTTTCCTGACACCCCTGGTAATTCTGAACATCTTAGTTAAATTTCCTCCCATTCCAAAGAAAACAGTCCATTTTACCTGATGTCTCTTCATTACTACAATTATCCGATCCTGGCAATATTGTCTATTCCTCCAGCAGCCACTTCCCTGTAACATGGTGACCAGAACCGTCCGTGGTACTCAGACTATTGCCTCGTGAGTGCTGTAGTGTTCCAGCTTCATACTCCATACCTCAGCTAATAAAGGAGAGCCTCTGCCATTTTATCCACTATGTGGACCTGTCCTGCTACTCTTCAGGTTCTGAGGACATACATACCAAGTCCCTCCATTTCCCCACTCAGTATCCTCCCATCTATTACGCATTCTCTTGCCTTTTGGCACATTGCCTCACTCGACCTGGGTTCAATTCCAGCCAATGTCTGTAAGGAGTTTGTACGTTTTCCCTGTGTCTGCGTGGGTTTCCTCTTGGAGCTCCGGTTTCCTCCCACATTCCAAAGACGTACGGGTTAGGAAGTTGTGGGCGTACTGTGTTGGCGCCAGAAGCATGGGGACACTTGTGGGCTGCCCCAGAACATTCTATGCAAAGATGTACAGTATTTCACTGTGTGTTTTGATGTACATGTGACTAATAAAGAAATCTTATCTTCTTTGGATAAAACAGCTTTTACAATTTTTCTGCCCAAATGACCATCTACGTCTCTCTGTGGGCTGAAGTGTTCCTCCTCACTGTTAACCACGAGGCCAGCTTTATATTCCAGAAGCAAGGGTCCAGGTACTGAGTGCTGTGTAGCCCCTCTGGTAATGGCCTTCATTATCTTCTGCTTCCTTCTACTGAGCCAATTTTGGTTTTAATTTGCCATTCTTCCTAGGATCTGATGGGATGTTAGTTGTTGACCAACTGGGGGAGGTTGTTAATGGCCTTGCTAAAATCTGTGTAGTCCTTCTTATTACCTCCCAAGGATACAGTCAGACCACAATGTAAAAGCACAGCGAGGGCCACAACAAACTTCATGTCAAATATGAACTGTGCGGAAAGTAATCAGTTGGTTGATTAAATTCATACTGTGAATCACACAGCACTAACATTTCTCCTGCTTAGGATTTCTCTGCCATTCACCATCCATGCAGTGAGAGGCTACTCTCAGTCAAGAACCTGTTCACCTCTCACTGCAGATGCTGGAAACCTGAAATAAATGCTGGAAATGCTCAGGAGGTCAGGCAGCACCCACAGGGGGAGAACCAGACGTAAATGTCAGGTCGAATGAATTTGTGCAAGTGTATTGAAAACGTTTCATCTGACTCATTGTGTTGATCTGGTAACGTGTGTGTGCACACGTGCGCATGTGTGTGCGTGTGTGTGTGCGTGTGTGTCACAGGATCTATGTTAAGTTTACACAAACAAGTGGGAGCCCATCTATTGGGTTTTCAATACTTTCACTTGGTGTACTTGGTGTATGTTCCTAAGAGCACCTCAAGCCCAGTGTTCTTTAAGCATGGAATCATTTAGTTGTTCTCCTCTGGATCCTTTGCCAGACTAATGGTTCAAATCAACATTGCTGCAATCCTCCTAGTGTAGGCTGGCCAGCCAAAGGCTTTCCACCCAAAACGTTGCCATTTCTACACCCCACGGATG
This sequence comes from Rhynchobatus australiae, assembly GCA_034780895.1. Taxonomy (NCBI): domain Eukaryota; kingdom Metazoa; phylum Chordata; class Chondrichthyes; order Rhinopristiformes; family Rhynchobatidae; genus Rhynchobatus; species Rhynchobatus australiae. Next base: position 36,083,896 of record JAUZTB010000068.1, read on the forward strand.
CTGCCTGACCCACTGAGCCCCTCCAGCAGATTGTCTGTTCACTGGATGTTGAATGGCTCTATCAATACAATCCCTATATTCTGTTAAATTTGGTTACAGATTTCCTCCAGTGATCCTCACTTATCTGTGCAGATTAGCACAAGATTTATCGCTCTGAACCTTATTCAATAGATTGATCCATTCAGTAACAGCCCGGTCACAATGCTTGCTGCGGGTTTACCTAAATGTTATTGTGTAGCTTCTACCGGGAAAGGATCCCATAGTCCTTTCAGTTGACAAGTTCTGTAGAAATGAAGAGGGTCAAGGACAGACAGGTCAGTGTGGGAGTGGGAAGGAGAGTTGAAAGGACAGCTGGGAGCTCGGGATGGCCACTGCGGACAGGGCGAGGGTGCTCTGCAAATCCGTCACCCAGTCTGTGTTTGTTCTCGCTGATGTAGAGGAGGCCACACCGGGAGCAGACATGTGGAGAGAGTGAAGCTGGTTGTAAACAGAGTCGGGTAGTATTAGTGGGAGAAGTTAACTTCCATAATATTGACTGGGCTGATCAGAGTGTAAAGGCTTGGATGGGGTGGAATTTGTGAAATGTGTCCAAGAAAGTTTCCTTGATCAATATATAGAGGGACCTACTACAGAAGGTGCAATACTGGACCTGCTCCTGGAGAATGAGGTGGGGCAAGTGGTGGAGATGTCTGTCAGCGAGCACTTTGGATCCAGAGACTATAATTCTCTCAGTTTTGGAGAAGGATATGCTGGTTCACAGGTTATGGTCCTGAACTGGGGCAGAGCAAATTCTGGAGCCATGAGGCAGGATCTTGCAGAGGTCGATTGGATGAGTTTGTTTTCAGGGAAAGGGAGGCCTTTAAAAGTGGGATGTTCAGGGCCTGCATGTTCCTGATAGAGTGAAGGACAAGGCTGGTGGGTTTCAGGAACCCTGGTTGATGAGACATATTGAGGCTCAGGTTAAGGAAAAGAGGGAGGCATACACTCTGCTTAAGTAATTGGGAATTAGTGAAGCTCTTGATGACTACAAGTGTAGGAGTGCAT
>JAUZTB010000068.1:36501769-36512434 GCA_034780895.1 Rhynchobatus australiae
CACAAGCTCCAGTTCGCGGAGAAGAGAGGATGTGACTAACACAGAGAGAGGCTGCAGCGGAGCGGTTTTTTGTGGAAACTGAACCATCCTGCCCATCACTGATTAATCTCTGCCATTCCAAATGCCGAGTTTTTACTCTCCGTAAGTTTTTTTTCATTAGAATTCCTCTCACTGATTTGACACCAACCCATCGGTCCTTCCCTGCCTCTGCTCTTCTGCTGTTTTTGCTCAGGTTGTCGCACTGACAATCCTCCATTAATTAGGCACCACACGGTTGCCTTGGGGTGAGTGAAACATCTTTGTCGAGGGCCCTGAATTATTTTCATTTGACTCCCTTCTATCAATCATGTGGATAAAGGTCCACGTGTGAGCGGACTTCAGACTTCCCAGGAGCCTGAACATGGTCTTCAGGGTCATAGAGCCAGACTTAGAATGAGACAGGACAGGGGAGACAGAGGAAGGTGTGGAAAAATTGGTGGCGATCCACTTCGTCGGAAGATTGAACGAGGAGATTGTGAAGAATGAATAAGGGTCGGGCCCCGAACGGAGCATGACGCTGAAGTAAGGTATCAGGGATGATGTGTTTGGGTGCGGTCCAGTTCCGGGGTTCCCTATGATCTATTCCGGATTATTTTACAAATCAGATTAACGGCATGGTGCAGAGACATTGATAGAAATGAATTGTAGAATCAAAGTAGGACATATTAACAGATCAGTCCGAATATTCTGGGAGAGTTTGGCTTCGATGGTGGAAAAAAAATCTGAGGAAACTGGATATACTTGGGGAACTGTAAACAGCGTTTTGCTGCGAATCTTTCCGATCTTCGAGGCATCACTGAGGCACACATTACGCCAGAGTAGGTGCTGGAGTGAAAGACTGCTGGTGTGAAATCTTTCAGAACCCTTTTAAGGGCAATTCAGTTGCCAGGAACGGGAGGGAGCCGTGTCAATCAAACAGGCAAAAGAGACCATAGTTGGCAATAAGACTGACGGAGGGGAAATCCACACATAGTGTTCATAATTAACAGTAAATATTCATTAACTCCGGTTAAAATACATACAAAGTAAGGTATCGTTCAAATAGAGATGCAGAAATCGTCTGGAACACTTAGGAAGAACATTTCCATTATGCTTAATGAATTCGGGCCAATTTTTGCAATTCATTATTCCCCAATATAATTTATCCTGTCCCAACCTGTGAGGGATGACTGGTGAAAGCGTGATGTCAATGCTGAGATCTCCAGTATGTCCAGAAGTGATTGCAGGATAAGTGCTGATTAACCACTGGAAGCGGGAAATGGAGGCTGACAAGCTCCATTCATTGGAAATGAATATATACGGCCACAAAAGAGAAGTGAAGAACATTTTAATACACGTAAAACAAAATAAAATGCATATTAACGTAAAGAGAACATACATTTTTGTTCAGCAATGAATTGCAAAATGAAACGGAAATGTTTGGATAAATGAGCCGAGATGTGTCACGTCAATTACTTCGTGATGACCACTCGTCCGTGATGGGCAGTCACACAGAGAACGATCGTACTAGCTGCACGGAGAGTGAAGACGCGGTGTGCAGTGCATACAAAACAAGTCATCAAATCGTGCTTGTGTTTGGTTTGTCTGAGAGCGAGAATATTTTGAAAACTTTGCTCGGTTACACCATAAATTCATGAAAAATATCTCACAGTCAAACAAAATGAGATATCAAAGTTCTTAGTGGATCGGTGGTCCTTTGTGGGGAGAAATTCGTCGACACAAGGGCACGTTTTTACTGAAATGTTTTGCCGGACAGGAAATTAGGTGTTAGAATTGACGATACAATTCCAACCGATGAAATATTTATAAGAGTATTGTATATAAATAGAATATTTCTATAAGAATGGACTACGTCAGCGCTCATGGATACAATGAGATTTTGACAAGGCATTTAATGGGCAAAGTCCGATGTTTTGGAGCCGAATGAACTATTTCTATCGTGTAACGTACTATTCTTTGCCGGTGTATAATTTGCAGCCAGCTTCCTGACAGCTAATTGTCTGGGCCGTGCATCTGAGTCGATTCTCAGATTAGTTTGGACTTGCTTATATCAAGAGACATATGTGATACAATAAACCTCTGTTATTTTCTACCTCATACGCCTGTGGATGTCGCTTCCAGCACGAACGCATCGGAAGCTTCATCCAGAGTTTAAACTGTCCCTCTCAATTCACCTGCTCCATAAAGATACTTCATCCAACAACGCCATGTGATCCCACCATGAGCAGAGTTGGTTGTTAAATGAAGGAGATAGTATTTGTTATAAAAAGAACCATCCAAAGGAAAAACGTTTGTTTAAACGCTTCAAACTTCGTGACGCAGAATATAATTGCAATGTTCTTCTGTAAAAATCTGTCCAAAGACAAAAAGGTAGTTTGCTTCTGATATCTCTGGAAGAGTTAAAAGCTTTACACAGTGACGCAATGAATAAATATATTTCCTCATGAGTATTTGTTCAGCGGCTCGTGGTTAATATGACTGAGTGGGGCACCAATTAGCTTCATGGGCATTTCTCCTGTTTTTAAGAGCTCCTTGAGTCAGTGTATGTGGGGATTTGGAATGATCTGTGCAACTGATCGCTTCTTATCACGAAAATGGGATATCCACCTATTTTTTACATCGTCAGCATTTACTATCCTGTCCTTGCAGCGTTTGGTATTCCTGGTAAGCAGTGGATCTGACTCCGATCTGAATGACGCCGATTTTCATATTTCGCTTTGCGTAACGCGGAGTAATGATGTGTTTCTGCCTATTTCCTCAGCCAGTTGCATCATTTCAGTCGGTGGATGTTGCAATGGAAGATATTCTGTTATTTAGTGTTTCAAATGTAATTGATCTCACTTCAGTTGTTTGATGCTTTATGGAAGGAGGAAGGAGATGTTGAACAAATTTGCAGAATTAATTTATTGACGATTTGAGCAGATAATGATTTTATTTCAAATAGTTGGTCTAATATCTGAAGTAATTAAATACCTACATACTAAGTAAATTAAATGAAAATTGTATACATTTTATTTACAGCGTGGTAGCAAACACTCCCGGCCCAACGAGTCCGCGGCGCCCATTTTAAAGCCATGTTAACCTCCCCGTGTGGCCACGCTTCCAGCGCCAAAATAGCATGCCCACAACTTCCCAACCGGCATGTCTTTGGAATGTGAGAGGAAACCAGAGCAACCGTAGGAAACCCACGCAGACACACGTGGGAAAAACGCACAGACAGCGACGGGGATCGAACCCTGATCGCTGGCGCTGTAAGAGCGTCACGCTAACCGCGACGCTGCTGTGCCGCCCCGTAATAATTATTTTTCCCGAAGTGGGGTAAACAAAATGGTACTCTCCCCCGAATGTCATTGTCTTTTAAGCATCACATAAACAGCAATGAACCAGGTTCAGATCATACGAAGCGCACTGTGTCCGTCAGAGAAACAGATAAAATAAACGCCTTCACCCCTCCATCACACTTGTTGAACTCCCGTCACTTTCCAATATTAACATACCCGGAAATGCCGATAATCTTGGATTTTCCCATGTGGGATCTTGGTAAGCGCCATTTATTATTCATTCAACAAACATAATCTGCTCGCTAGCGTCGGCAGTGAGAGTTGACAAACACAGTCGGACCAATCAAAACTTATTTGCTCAGAAATAGGTCTGCCCTGCAAACAGTGTCTCCAGCTGTTTCTCCACTGCTCATTCCCTGTATGTTTCAGTGCGAGCTTGACTGCATTCCCTTGACGGCAGGACTGTAATTTGTGTCCCATACATTATTATTCCAGCACATTGGATGTTTCATTTTTTTTCCTCTGTTAGCATCCAACCAAATGATCACACATGATGTGGAGGTTAACGGCTAAGAGCTGCTTTCGATTTATTATCCAGTTTCTTTAAATGTTCGTTCAAAAATTGATCTTTTGACCTTGTTTGAACCAGCAGCGCCTCCTGTTCCGGTGCCCGGCCGCAGGAGTGATGGACCTGAAAGCTTCCTCCGTCGTCTGGAAATAGCTGTGCTGATTAGGTGTAATATCTTTAAGATTTATAAAAGATATACTTGGCAAATAAATTCATTGGAAAATGCATCAATCTGAAATGTGTATTTAAAGCAGTGTAATTACCTGAAGTAATGAAAATTTATCCCACTCCACTGCATGTGCCGTTCCTGCAAGTCTCCGGCACCATTTGACCGACCAGAACTGTGCTGGATGCCCTCAGCTTGGCGGCAGATGCGCATATATCTGGTCCTCTGTTCACTGCTTGACAGAACTACACGAATGGGCTCTGCCCTCATATTTATAAATCCCGGAGTCCGGTCCTTCTTCCTGTCGGTTGACCTCCTGCCGTGTTTCTCTGACTTGCTGCAAGACCGTCAGTCCAATCGGTCATCCTCAGCCCATCTGGGTCAGCACAGATGGCCCGGCACCTTCTTGACTACTGCGGCAGTACCAGGATCTGGAATATTGCTCGTTCCATGATGAGAAGTATCATTGACGAATCTGGGATCCCTTGGAATTAACATTGTACTTTTTCATTTCTTTCAGTTAATGTAACGGCGATTGCGATCCTGTCCCGCGGAAAATGCGGCCTCTCCAAATGCATCACTCGCTACCTGGTGGCCATGGCGGCAGCAGACCTGATGGTGGTTGCGCTGGCTGTCATAGCGGAACAAATTAATTATATTTATTTGTTTTCTGATTTTTTGCTCACAACCCCAGTATGTTCCGTGGCACTTGTCCTGCGGCTGGCGGCCACGGACTGTTCCGTTTGGTTGACGGTCGCTTTCACTATCGATCGCTACGTCGCCATCTGCTGTCAAAAGCTGCGGGAACAATATTGCACCGAGAGGACCGCGACCGTGATGATCGTATCAGTCGTTGCAGGGAGCTGTGCTAAGTCTACTCCATTTTACTTTGCGGTGGATTCACAGCGCTGCGTCGCCTCCACTGAATACCTTGCATCATCTGCGTGGAGAGCCTATGAGATATTTGACAGTATTATGACTCCATTATTACCAATCTCTTTGATTCTCCTGTTCAATGCTTTAACGGTCAGATACATAATAGCAGCAAATAAAGTTCGCCGGGGTCTCCGGAACAGCACCGAGAAACAGAAGGATCCAGAGGTGGAGAGCCGGAGAAAGTCAATGATTTTGTTGTTCGCCCTATCGGCGAATTTCATTTCACTGTGGATGCCCTATGTAATACACTCCTTAATCTGGCAAACAGAGAACTACTCCTACGCAGACAAATATTTCAGCACACCGATATACATCCTGCAACAGTTCGGGTTTATGTTGCAGATGCTCAGTTCCTGCACCAACACATGTATCTATGGACTGACACAGAGGAAATTCAGGGAAGAGCTGAAGAATGGAGTCAAATATCTGTTCACACTAAATGGGCAGCTCTGTAAATAAAACGGTTATTCAATGATAATTCGTTGAGTTTTCAATTAAATATTGAGAAATCTTTATACATTTGCAACTTATTTCGCAAACATATTTGAAGTCTGTTTTGGCAGGTCATTGAAAACAAGGAGTTTTACTCTTTCGTGCTCTCAATTTCTGATCAAGCAGGTTTAATCTGGAATCTGGAGCAGTGAAGTAGGCATAGTATTTCCATGTATTTTTTCAAATAATTGACTGAAGCCTTTCGCAGTAAAGGACATTGCTGACCTATAAACAGTTGAACGTTACGGGGAATAAAAGTTATTACAAAAACGCTCCTGACTTGAAGCGTCTGTTCTATATGTTGAGCGGGCTAAGCACCCCGAGTGCACCATGACGTGAAATGCTATGCCCACGGAATATGATGCCATCTCCAAGTTATGTTTTGTTTCAGGAGAGAAGAGAAGACGTCGCCTCAGCTGGTCCCTCTTCGAACAACAGACTGAATATTCGACCCAAATGTTTGTGGTCTCCACAACATCTCTTTGCAGTCCCGTTGGTTATCCATGAACAATGACGCTCTTTTGATCGGGAGCTGATATCGTCTCCACCCTCTCAAAGGGATTCCATGTATCATGATTCATATGTTTCCACTGAATTTGAATCAAGGTTCGAAACATGCCTCAGTTAACGGATTTCTATTAATTTTTCAATTCATTTTATTGTATTTATTTAGAAAATAAAACATTTCAGGGCAGTACAAGCCCTTCGGCGCACAACGTTGTGGCGACAATTTATCCTGCTCCAAACTTTATCTAACCCTTCCCTCCGACATAGTCCCATATTTCTTTGTCATTCATGTGTCTATCTTCGATTCTCTTAATTGTCCCTAATGTATCTTCCACCACAATCTCTGCGGGCAGTGCGTTCCACGCACCCATCACTCCCTGTGCTAAAAGTATCCCTGCCCTCCACTTATATCTTTCTCCAATCACCTCAAAATTTTATGTGTCCTCGTATTCGCCATTGTCGTCCTGGGAAAAGGTCTATGACTGTCCACTCGATCGATGCCTCTCATCATCTTGTGGTCCACTATCAAGTCAACTCTCACCCTCCTCCTCTCCAAAGAGAAAGTCCCGAGATCATTAAACCTTCCCTCATAGGACATGCAGTCTAATCCAGGCAACATCCTGGTAAATCTCCTCTGCACCCACTCTGAGGCTTCCCCATCCTTCCTATAACAAGGCGACCAGAAGGGAACACAATACTCCAAGTGTGGTGTAACCAGAGTTCTATGGAACTGCAACATTACTTCGCGGCTCTTGAACTCAGTACCAAGCTAATGAAGACCAACACTCCATACGCCTTCTTAACAACCCTGTCGACCTGCGGGGCAGCCTTGAGGGATCTGGGGATATGGACTCTTTGTTCCTCCACACTGCAAAGAGACCTGCCATTCAGCTTGTAATCTGCCTTCAAATTCTATCTCTCGAAGTGTATAACTTCACACTTATCCGGGTTGAACTCCATCTGCCACTTCTCAGCCTAGCTCTGCATTCTCTCAATATCGTGTTGTAATCTACAACAACCTTCTACACTCTCCACAGTACCACCAATATTTGTACCATTAGAAAAAATATTAAACTAACCTCCACATCCTCATCCAAGTTATTTACAAACATAACAAAGAGCAGGGGTCCCAGAACAGATCCCTGCGGAACACCACTGGTCAGCGATCTCTACGCAGAATAGTGTCCATCTACCACTACCCTCTGTTTTCTATGGGCGAGCCAATTCTGAATCCACGCAGCCAAGTTTCCGTGAATCCCATGCCTCCTGACTTTCTGAGTCAGCCTTCCATGGGGCCTATTTCCTCTATAAACAGAACAGGTCGCCTTCAATTTTCCGCTGCGGATGAACAGAAACATTCTCCCAATCCCTACGCAACGATTGTTGGATTTTCACATGTTCACAAGTGGCAGCGAACACGAGAAAATATGTGTCGTTTCATTTTACAATCAGAATGGCTCCGTCAGTTGTACTTCAGCACTGTAAGGCAGTGGGTTCATGTCTATTCGACGAAAATACTCTGTTAATCAATGTGCCTTCTCGAGACGTCTTTCCTAAACAGAAAGATCCGATAAGGTTCAGTCTTTCTTGATCACAAACCTCCAGGTAGCTGCAGCCCGACAACGTCATTGCGGAATCAGCTGGGTTGTTCTTTGCTGATTCCTGCACCGTGAATACTCTTATTTATTGCAGACTCCCTCATATAACGGTGGTGGTCTTCAGAATGCAGTTTGTTTATTCTGATAATACACTTATTAAGAATATTAGTGTTCTTTACATGTTCTTTCCATCTTCAGCGAACCTGGACATTAAGGTAAATATCAGCAACTTCTGGCAGTCCAATTACTGAGGAAACGACAGCCGGCTTCCAGTTTGAAGCATTTCAGACGTTTGGTTGTGACACACTGTGACTTGGAGCAAATGCTGCTGTACTTCCTGGTCGACATTTCCCGCGACGTTGGAAGTGATTCCACAGATGTTGTTGTTCCCAATCCCCATCCACTTCACTGTTGTATATGGGAATATCAGGAAATCACTACCCGTGGCGACTGGTGGATTGATTGACTGATATTGTGGTTGGTTATTGTGGTTAATTTCGCCATTCTATTTTAAACTTCATCAAACATCACAGTTCAAACAAACTGAATGGAATTGATCGCGTTCATGACATTTCCATAACCGCGATATGCCTCTCCCCATTTCCAGTCACTTAAACTTCCCCCTGCAACTCCATCCCTGTCATGTCAGTCCTCGACCTCCTCCACTGCCGGGAGAAGTTGAAACGCAAGCTGGAGGAACAACACCTCATTTTCCGCCTCGGGGCTTCACAGCTTAACGGGATAAATTTGAGTTCTGCCCCTTTAAGTAAACCAAAAGCACCCCATCTTGCTTTTCTTTTCATCCCTTTCCGTCTATCTCTCTTTTTTCTCCTCGTCACGTTTCTCTCTACTTTTGCTCTCTTCCCCTCACCCGTTCCAGCTGCCTCCAAAATTTTGACCCATCCCCCAGTGGATCTGCTCTCCAAGTCCTCCGCATCTGCCGATTACTAAATCTTACCTGCATCTTCCCATTACCACCTTGTCCCAAGCCACTCACCTGTTTTGTCCACTTATTACTGTTCTGCCCCCATTATATGGGATTTCACCTTTTCCTGAAGAAGGGTCCAGATCCCGAACTGACCGTCTTCCTTTCTCCACGGATGCTGCCTGACCTGCTGAGTTCATCCAGCAATTGTTGTTTTTCAGGACATGTTTATTTTGCCTTAGGGGGCTGAATGTAGTTTAGAAACTGTATGTCAGTTGTTTAAATGTTAGGCAGGTCTCCTTTGCTGTGTCTTACAACTGAGCCATGACACATTCTGCGTCCTGCACCCACAGCTTTCTCGGCACTGATTTTATTCCCCGGCCTCAGGTTCCAATCATTTTTGAACTTCAATCACATTATGGCCACTTCTCGCGAGCGGACCATTTTATCTCTGCACTCTCCATCTGCCCGGCTTGGGAAGATAAAATCCATTCTAGTCCTCTTACCTTAAGAAAAACCGGTACAAATGGAGACAGTGCAAACAAGCTCATCTGGCGAATTCCTCGGATGAGCGGGGTTTCCAATCATGAGAGTCCAAGCAATTTGTGCCCCCATGCCTTGGAGTATGGAAGAATGAGGGGTGACATTCCGCAAATATACACAAGTCTGAATGGGTCTTGACAGGGCAGATGGTGAGATGCTTTCACGAGCAGAGGGACCTTGAACAGCAGCGCACAGGTCCAAGATAAGGCGCTGGATATTGGAAGCTAATGAGCATAGAAATGTATTCGCTCAAGGCAGAGTGAATCTCTGGTAGTCACTGCCCCATAAGGTTGGCCAGACATCATGAGAAACAATATAACGGGGTTGTTATAATGGGAGACTTCCAACTTCCCAAATATAGACAGGATCCTGCTTGGTGCCATGGATTTGGAAGGGACGGAATTTGTTAAATGTGTCCAGGATGGATTCCTGACGCATGATGTCGACAGGCCGACGAGAGGGAATGCCATATTAAATCTAGTTTTAGGGAATGAACCGGGACAGGTGAAGGATCAATTGGTGGGAGAGCATTTGTGGGACACTGACCATTGTTCCATAACCTTTAGAATTGTCATGGACAGGGGCAGGTGCAGAGAGCAAGATTTTTAATTGGGGAAGAGCGATCTGTGAGTCCATAAGGAGAGAACTTGGGAGTGTAAATTGGGATGTCTTTTTGGAAGGGAAGTGTACTATGGAGATGTGGACAATGTTCAGGGATGTTTTACAGGATGTTAGGGATAAATATGTCCCGGTGAGACAGAGAAGGAATGGCAGGGTGGTATCCATGGGTGACTATGGAGGTGGTTAGGAAGAAGAAGGCAACATAAGGTGTAAACAGCAAGGCTCGGCCAGGACCCGTGAGGAATATAGAGTAGCGAGGAAGGAATTTAAGAGAGGGCTGAGGAGAGATTGAAAGGAACTTGAAAAGACGTTGCCTAGAAGGGTTAAGGAAAATCTCAAGGCATTTTTCACGTACGTGAAGGGTATAAAGATGGCTCGGGTAAAGGTCGGTCCGAATTAAGACAAAGGTGGGAGGATGTGCCTGGAGCCGGTGGATCTGGAAGAAGTTCTCAATGAATACTTCTCTTCGGTATTCATCAGGGAGAGGGGTCTTGATGACGTGGCAGGGAATGCTGGTAAGGGTAATGTTCTCGAGTTTGCATATATAAATAGAGAGGATGTGTTGAAGCTGTTAAATAATATCAAGACAGATAAATCTCCGGGGCCTGACGGAATATTCCCCAAGCTGCTTCGAGAGACGAGGGAGGAGATTGTTGAACCGCTCGTAAGGATCTTTGAGTCCCGGTTGTCCAAGGGCGTGGTGCCGGAGGATTGGATGGTGGCGAATGTTGCCCCCTTGTTCAAATAAAGGTAGTAGGGATAGTCCAGGGAATTACAGACCGGTGAGTCTCATGTCTGTGGTGGGTAAACTGTGACAAAGGATTCCAAGGGTAAGGATCCATGAACACCTGGAAAAACATGGACCGCTTTGGGACAGCCAGCATGACTTTGTGAAGGGAAGATCATGCCTCACAAGCCTAATAGCGGTCTTTGAGGTGACAGGGAAAATTGATGAGGGGAGTGCGGTGGATGTAGTCTATATGGATTTT
>JAUZTB010000069.1:1474639-1487288 GCA_034780895.1 Rhynchobatus australiae
CTTGACTGATTCTGCTTTCTCCACTTTTATAGGCTGTGAGTTCTGGATCATAGCTGTTCTCTGCAGAAGAAAGATTTTTCCCTCACCTCTCCCCCTCACCACAGCTTGTTACTTGCCCATCACTTTAAGTCCAGAGACTCTTAAATATTGATCCACTGAAGATCGGAATTCCAGAGATAGCTGCACCTCCAGCCAACCTGTTCCAATACAGTTATACACTGGCATCTACATGACAATGTGGAAACTGATCAGGCATGTTGTGTTCACAAAAGGTAGCACAAATCCAACCAGCTCAGTCTATCCTCCATCATCCGCAAAGTGAAGGGAAGTGCACTATCAAGGGGCACTGGCTTCCTTACAAACCCGATGACCATGACTAGTTTGAGTTTCACTGGGACCACACATCATCACAGCCTTTGTCCTAAAATGGACCATAGAAATGATGTGAGAGTGACAGCCCCACTGGTGCACAGTGGCTGCAGTGTGCATCATCTGTGAAGTTTACAGTGGTTACTCCCCCAGGCTACTCCAGCAATACCTCCCATACCACCAAAAAGGACAAGGGCTTTAAGTGTTTGCAAACACCACCACTTGCAGGTTCCCCTCAAAGTCATTTACAATCTTGGTTTGGAAATATTTTGTTGGTCCTTCATCGTCACTAGTTCTGGAGCCAGTGGCACCTCCTTGGTGGCACTGTGGGAGTTCATTAACCAGAAAGATGTCATCAGTGGAAGGCGACAGGTCAGCACCATCCCTCAGAGGCAATTAGGGATAGGCAATAAATGCTGGCCTGGCCAGCAACACCAAGATCCTAAAAAAATGAATAAATTTTTTAAAAAGCCCTTGCTTCTGAGTCAAAAAGTTATAGGTTCAAGTCCCACTCCAGAGACTTGAGCGCAATTCTAAGCTGTTTCTCCAGTCCTCCATTGTGGGAGTGTTACACTGTCAGAGATACCGTTTGTTTGGTGGGTGTGCATTCCAGGAGGGGCTGTGCCAATTCAGCTCAGTGTAAGCCAGGATGATTTGCTAAGCTTTGCTGCACAGGTCCTTCATTCTTGATCAATGGTTTATACTTACAGCATAACCAGTCTTTGTTTTACTTTTCCGCAAATGTCTCTGGGCAGGCTGGGTATGGGAAAAATTCTCAGTACTTGAGCTTGGGTCAGGTTCGGATTGGCCATTGAGTTTTGAGTTCATGCCCAAGTAGATCTCTAAAGCCAAGGCCCTCCTCCACCTCTTGAAGTCCCACACCACCAGGTTCTGGAACACCTACTTTCCTAAAACCACCAAGTTCTTGAAATGACCTGCACAACCCTAATCCTTCCTCAGCAACGGGACACTATGGACCACCTCTTGCACTACCATGGACTTGTCTCTGTGCTTTTTTTGCACTAATGTCTTGTTTTGCAAAGTCTTTTTCCTCACTGCCTTCCTTATATAATTCATGTATAATTTGGTTGGTTCTGGATTGACCGATTGATGGTTCTGGGTCTGGACTCACTGGAGTTTAGAAGGATGAGGGGGGAGGGGGATCTCATCGAAACCTGCTGAATATTGAAAGGCCTGGATAGAGTGGACATGGAGAGGATGTTTCCAGTAGTGGAAGATTCTAGAACCAGAGGGCACAGCCTCAGAATAGAAGGACGTCCCTTTAGAACCGAGATGAGGAGGAATTTCTTTAGCCAGAGGGTGGTGAATCTGTGAAATTCATTGCCACAGAGGGCTGTAGAGCCCGAGTCATTGGGTATATTTAAAGCGGAGGTTGATAGGTTCTTGATTAATAAGGGCGTCAAAGGCTATGGGGAGAAGGCAGGAGAATGGGGTTGAGAGGGAAAAATTAATCAGCCATGATTGAATGGGGGAGCAGACTTGAAGGGCCGAATGGCCTAAATCTGCTCCTATGTCTTATGGTCTAACCACTATGACATAGGGATAAGGATACCAAGCAAGAGAAAGTTCTCCCCGTCATCAAGCCAGCCCCACAGTTCTGATACCGGGAGCATCATGACTAGACATTTCCTGCATGACCTTGTCCCCACTTCTCACTGTAATCTCTAAGTATAAAAAGGCTACACGTGGTGACAATACTATTCTGAGCCAATACCCCTGTCAATCAAGTCCAATGATCAGATGCTGGAAGTAAATGCAATTGCTTTTATGCAGATAAAATGAGTGTAACTCTTCTCTGCTCAATGCACTTTTCTGGAGAAATTGCCCTGTTATTCTTGGGAGAAGTTGCTGCAGTTTCTGCCACATGTTCTGCTTACTCCACACCTATTTCTAAAGATCTCCCTCATGTTCTTTAATTAACCCGAGGACAGCGGACTGTACGCATGGGCACAAAAAAAGACATGGAAATATACTGAATCACTTTATAAAACAAAACAAATTAGATTATTTTTTAAGATCTATTTCAGTCATATGTTAGCAGTCTGAAAGGATCATTGTAATCCAAAAGCCAAAAAAAAATCACAAAATGCTGGGAATTCAAAGAAAAAACAGGTCATGTGATGTTCACAAGCAACAGAGTTAATGTTTGAGGTCGTTTGCAGCACACCATACTTATATGTGTATATACTTAAAACCCTCTGCGTCACAGTTGGAGGCAACCCAGGATTTGCATTCTTATATTGTGCATCACTACTGTTTACAAATCTATGTATATTCATCTCAATAACTTTTGTAACAAGGCTAAACATCTGCCTTTCTGTTTAAATTGCAATCCATTTCATTGGTAGCGTACCGGAGAGGAATAGATCCAGATTTACAGCTGTCTTCTGGGATCTTGCCTGCCGGAATCGCAGTGCATTAAGCTCTAATCACATAAATACTTGTTGAATGATGATGAATCTAGTGCTCTGGGTAATTCAATAAATCCTAATTGTGTATTTGATAAGCTCTAAGATTCCAAGAAAGCTGGGAGTAACAGACCATGAAGTCAGTATCTTGTAGAAGCTCTCTTGACAGATACAAATGATATGCTTCCCGCAGGTAATGGTGCTCTTATCCATGGGAAGCTGCAGAACACATGCCTAGTTTGCACAACGTAGAATTATAAACTGAAATGCCTGCAATATTTTCTCTTTGTTTTTTTGAACATTGCCTAGAATTAGATGTTTTGTTTTTTGCAAGGACCTTTGTGGATCTTTTCGACTTAAAACTAACTTGTTTTCTTACTCTTCCAGTTCCATTGAAGGGTCTTTGACCGGAAACGTTAACTCTGGATCTCTTTCTGCTGTCTGACCTTTTTAATGTTCAGAGTATTTTCTGGTTATATTTCAGATTTCTGCCACCTGCAATTTTTAAATTTTATTTTCATCCAGAACCTACAAGTTTGTAGATTCACCTTCACTGGGCTTTGTGTTGAAACCAGCAGTTGTCAAATAGAATGTCCGGATTGAATTAAAGTCCTTACTCACAATTGTTCAATAGCATTGCTGACAGGCGTCAAAGTTCAAGCAAAGAAGTAAATGCTAAAATGATTTCAATCACTGTTTTTCTCTCCTTGCAGGTGATCAGGGACATTCTATTAATAGGGCATCGGCAAGCATTTGCCTGGGTGGATGAGTGGTGTGGTGAGTTAAGTTTAAATCATTCAATTGTTTCTTGCACATTAAGTAATAGGATGTGACCTATGTCTCTTCTTAACCAGAATTCTCTCATCATATACTACTTCCAGATGGGAAAAGGAGAGGATGAATGTTGACTTCTTTGCCAGACACATTAAAAGCTTTTGTATTATTGAAAAGATGAGCTTAACATGTCCATTTTCCAGTGAATTCCAACAAGAACACGCTGATGCTGAAGTTGATGTGTGAATATGTGCATTGGACTGTGATTTTGAGGCCCTTTACCAATCTCTCTCATATAGCATTTGCACTGAGATCAGTGAAGCTTAAACCAGCTGTAATGTAAAATGGCCAGTTGACCCTTCATTACAGATTCTATTCTGTCACACAAAGACAGGATGTACCCCGTTCTGATCTAGCTGCCATAGCAGCTAGGGTATTTAAATTGAAATAAATAAATGTAAAGTCCCAGCATTGCTCATGGTGCCTGTAAAATTACCTTGTGTACAATGGCAGCTGATTGTTTAGGGAAGGAATTTTTGCCCCAGTAGTAGTTGACTCTGCCCAGCTAGTCTCTGTGTTGAGGGACAATCAGGAATGGCATGAGATGTGGCCCCCACCACATCCCAGGGACAGATAGAAACAACTTCTTCTCACTCTGGATTAGTCATGAGTCTAACACACAACCAGCCTGGCTTACAAAATCCTAGCTGCCTCACTGAGCCACTTCACTCACCCTCAGATAAATGTCTGGACTAAATCAGCCCCCTAACAAGCTAAAGACAAAATCCTTGTGTGGAAAATGAGAACATTAAGAATAAAATGTTGAGCTGAAGGCTGCACTAATGAATCCACCGTGCTTATCCATTGGATTCCAGCAGCACGTTTAACCAGCAGCTGGTGGCATGTACACTCTGCACTGCTGGGATTCCGGTTGTAGTTCGAACCGAGGGAATGTGATGGGAATCCTCACTGCCTGCTCCACCAGAACCCCTCCCCGTCAGAAACAACTGCAGAGCACAAACATGTGAAATGAATGATTTATGGCAGTGGGCACCAGGTAACATAGTTCAAACAAACAACCCAATTAATGCCCAACATGCAACGGGAAAAGAACAGTAAATATGTATGTGATTTACATCAGTGAAGTCAGGAGTGCCCAGGAGATGGACTGTAGATGTTCCGGTAAGCAGTGTTCAGTGTTTGGTACTGTGGTGTCACTATTGACAACAGACACTCCATCACTGACCCACAGATTGGCCCAGACTCAGTTTGTTGGGTACGTGCCGCTGATTATCCACCTGAAGTTTGTCACTGGCATCAGACATTATATCAGAGACATGTCCCTCAAAAACAAAACCAGACTTTGCCCATCTTTGTGAGCACTGGGGCTGGCCTGTGGCTTGTCCTGGTAATGGATGAATGTTTATATAGAAGTGCTTAAAACCTTCAGAAGGTTAGATAGCAATGATGGAGAGGGAAATGCAGGTAACTGACCTCAAGCACTGACTCTGCTTCTCACTCCACAGATGTTGCCTGTTGCTTTCAGTATTTCCTGGTTTAATTTCCAGTTTCCAGTATCTGCAGTATCTGGCTTTTGTGTGAGTGCTTAATGTGTAGCAGGTGCAGCACTGGAAGGAAGTGGCACATCTAGTGGCAGTTGTGTAGTGCATAAACATCTATCCAAGACTTCATTTTCACAGGAGAACAAAAGGTATTGGTTTGACTGATATCTAATCAAAAGCTTTGGATTGGATCTATGCAATTTCCCCATCTCTCTATCTCTGTAAATATCTATCCATCTAGATATTGTCCCCCAACACATATCTCTCCATGTCTCCATCTACTTCTCTCTCCTGTCTGTCTGTCTGTCTGTCTGTCTGTCTGTCTGTCTGTCTGTCTGTCTGTCTATCTATCTATCTATCTATCTATCTATCTATCTATCTATCATCTATCTATCTATCATCTATCTATCTATCTATCCATCCATCCATCCAGTATAGAACAAGTATGCTCTGTTTGGGAAGGGAAAGTGCATTGGTGAGCACTTTCCTTGGAACTTGCCCAGGTGCACGTGACCTTGAAGTTCCATTGGATGATAGTTTTTTCTTGTGGTGTTGGTACCAGTGAAACCATTGTCCAAGCTATCAGTGGTTAACTCCACAACAGAAGATTGGTAAGGACATGAGGTCTAAGTCCTCCGCTTAGGAATTAGATGATCCAGGTTTTGTAATCTTTCTGGAAAATCTGAGGAATGAATTTCTCTCTGAACGCTCAACCTTTGCCTTTTAATTTCTTCCGATCCTCCAACTAATGAGTGAACAGTAAGACTATCTCTGTGGACTCTTTCGTTAGCAGCCCTCTTCTCCTGCCCCCTCCTCCTGGAAGACCAGTCCAGTTAGGATCTGTTCCTGTGTTTCATTATCAAAATGGAATCAGAGAAAGTACCCAGTAAACAGCAGAAAGTTAGGTTTTTTTTGCCAATTCACTCCAGACATTGCAAAAATACTGTTTTTTTTAAACTTTGAGAGGTTTTTACAGTTCCTTTTTTATTCATTCAAGGGGTGTGGGTGTCACAGGCTGAGCTACCATTTAATTGCCCATCCCAAGTTGCCCTTGAGAAGGTGGTGGTGAGCTGCCCTCTTCAACCACTGCAGTCCGTGAGGCGTGGATGGCCCTACAGTGGCATTAGGGAGGGAACTCCAGGATTCTGACCCAGCGATGGTGAAGGAACCCTTCTCATTAACTTTTGCCATGCAGCATTTGGTCATTTTTGTTCCCAGTTTTCTGTTGTTCGCAGTATCATTTCTTCTCCTCACGTATTTGTGCGCCATCCGTGATCTAGAATGTTCCAGTTTGTGTAGTTACTTCATTGGAATTGATGAATTTTGTACATTAGGTGGTATAACACAGTGTGCAGCCAAGCAAGTGTTTTACAATGTTGTTGCTTGTGGTTGCTTGGAGCCTGGTGTTGCTGTCAGTAGATCGAGGTGAATTGGTCTTTAGAGGGTGTGGTTTAATTTTATTGGAGCTGACTTAACCAAATAGCTATTTTCCCAGTAGACCTTGTGAAATTAAATACAGATTAGTTAACAATACTGGTTCTGTATTAACCTTAACGTTCTGGCTTGGTTCAGATGGAGGCTGAAAAACTTGCCAGGTATGATCCCACTGAGAGATAAGTGCGCTGGAATGTACGAGCAAGGGCTGACAAAGCTGATCTTGAGCTCTCCCACCCATGCCAACCTGCGAGATCCTCGGATTCTTAAAGAAATCAGCAATTCATCAATCAGAATCGAAGTTGGATGAATACATCTCAAGCAATTCTGAAGAAGCTCAAACACCATCCACGACAAGTGGTGACACAGGTAGAGCGAGTGGTGCAGAAGACATTTGACGTGCTTGCCTTTGTCAGCTGATGCACTGAGTGCAGGAGAGGGGACTTTGTGTTACAGTTTTGCAAATCGTTAGTTAGGCTGCACTTGGAGCACTGTGTGCAGTTCTGGTCACCCCGCTATAGGAAGGATGTGATTAAGAGGGTGCAGAAAAGATTCACAGGAATGCCGCCTGGACTGGAGGGCTTGAGTTATAAGGAGAGATTGGACAGGCTGGAATTGTTTTCCCTGTAGCGAAGGAGACTGAGATGTGATTTAATAGAGGTTTATAAAATCATGAAGTGTATAGATAGGGTAGATAGCCTCTATCCCAGGGTAGGGGAATCTAAAACTCCAAGGGCAAAGTTTAAGGTGAGAGGGGGAAGATTTAAAGGGGACCTGAGGGGCAAGTTTTTCACTTGGAGGGTGGCGGGTATGTGGAACGAGCTGCTAGAGGAGGTGGTAGAGGCAGGTACAAATACAACATTTAAAAGATGTTTGGACAGACGCATGGATGGGAAAGGTTAAGAGGGATATGGACCAAATGCAGGCAAATTGGAATAGTTTAAATAGGTCAGCAAGGACCAGTTGGGCTAAAGGGCCCTTTCCCGTGGAAACTCTTGGAACTCCGTCCCCAAGAGCACCATGGGAGCACCAGAAGGACAGCAGTGGTACCAGGAGGTGTCTCCGCACCACTTTCTCCAGGGCAGCTGGGGATGGGTAATAACTGTTGACCTAAATAATTAAAACGTCACCGGGTGTCACAGAACCAAAAAGGTCTTGCATTTGTAGTGGGCATTTAACGGTCACAGTGCTGCTGCCAGTTTACACACAGTGAGTTCTCAGTGTGATGGTGGCTAGTTAGATCTGCTCCAGTAATGTTGAATGAGAGGTAAACACTGGGCAGGGTGAACTTTCTGCTTTTCATGGAAAATGGGAGTAAAAAGGTTTTAAAACCCACCTGAAAGGGGAGGACAAGTTCTCAGTGTAATCTGTTGGAGGAAGTCAGTGGTTGAGCAGCATCTGTGGGGAGGAAAGGAAATGTTGACGTTTCAGGTCGAAACCCTGCATCAGGACATCGAAATGTCGACAGTTCCTTTCACTCTACAGCTCCTCCAGCAGATTGCTTGTTGCTCCAGATTTCAGCATCTGCGGTCTCTTGTGCCTCCTCTGTGTAATCCTTGCAGATTTGGGGAATCATTGGACAGTGGACTTGGGCCAGATCCTGCCTTTCCAAATCCTTACAAATTGATCATCTGGGATTTGAGTGCCAACTCTCAGAAGTGGGTCTTGAACCCACAACCTTCTGACTCCAAGGCAAGAGCATTGCCCACAGCTTTCATCCTATTGCAAACTTGCACAGGATGATACACCAAGAGGCTACTGAACCCTGTTGTTGCTCAGGATGGTTAATCGACTGTAAGTGCAGCCAACAATCAACGTAATGTGTTAACAGCTCACTGAGGAACTGGGACAGATGAGATTTTTCTGACTATTGAATCCTGCAACTTGTGAGGACCATTTTAAACACAGAGCAATCTTCATATTTTAACTTGCTGGCAGTAAAATGAATTAAATGAATGCAGGTAGATCTCTATTCTTTTAACTTTGGAAGAGTGAGGCAAGATCTTATCGAAACATATAAGATCCTGAGAGGATGAGATGGGGTAGATGTTGTTATGTATCCACTAGTGGGAGATTCTCGAACCAGAGGACACAGTTACATGATTGGGGGTGCTGATTTAAAATGGAGGTGTGTAAGAATTTGTTCTCACAGAGGTCAGTGAATCTCTGGAATTCTCTACCCCAGGGGGATTTTAAGGCTGGATCACTGAGCGTATTTAAAGAGGAGGTTGATAACATTTTGAAAGAAATTGAGCACTATGGGGAACTGGCTGAGAAGAGGAGATGAGGCCAGTTGGACCCTGGTAGCAGTCAGTTCGAAAGGTCTTCTCCATTAGGCTAAATTAAGCTTCCAGTCTCAAGGTGAGATTAGAGAGGACAACATTATCCACCCAGTAATGAATCCTCTCAAGAACAAATGACATGTCTCCGATACCACCTTCACATTCTCGAGTCTGTAGTTAACAAAATAAACTGAAAGTTGGGACACTCTCTTTGGTCACATCCGACTACAATGTTCTCAATGAGGTTAAAAGCCATTGAAGAAATATAAAGAAAATCCTGACCCCCCAAAATTTATTCCAAATTCCCTAAGACATTTCAAGAGAGAAGGGGACGGAGGAGTTTCAGGCTCTCTGAACGTGAAACTTCCGTCAGTGACAGCAGGCTGCTGTGACATCACTGGGGAAGGAGCACAAGCTCGAATGAATCACCTGGTAGATGGTGAACGTTTGAGCCTTTCTTAAACTTCAGTGCAACGTGGTGGGTGTGCTTCTATCAGACAAGGCTCTGCACCAGCAGGGTAGGCCTCTCACACACCTCCACACCTCTTAGGTTGGTCACCCATCTGCACCAATCCTATTTCCCAGCACTCAGACCACAACCTTCCCTGTCAATGTACTCATCAAAATAAAACATTGTGACTCCCTGCCTCTGATTCCAACCACCCTCTGGGTGAAGAAGATTCCTCCTCAGATCCCCTCTGAACCTCCTACCCCTTACCTTAAACCTATGCTATAGATCTGATGCAGAGCCCTGAGGCAGGGTTTCGACCCGAAACATCAACAGTTTCTTTCCTCCCACAGATGCTGCTCGACCCACTGAGTTCCTCCAGCACATTGTCTGTTGCTATGGGGAAAAACGTTCTACAATTGACCTTCTCTGTGCCCCTCATAATTTTGTTTACCTCTCCCAGGTCTCTCCTCAGCCTCCTCTGCTCTGAGGAAAATGGAGCAGCTTCTCCAGTCTCTCAGGGCTGAAAGGCTCCATCCCAGGAAACGTCCTGGTGAAGCCCCTCTGCAGCCTCTCATCCTTCCAGATAACGGAAGGAATGTTAGCTTGTGTGTCCTGTGAAAGCATTCAGCTGAAACACAAACATTAATGTTGACAGAATGAGTCATGTGTTGATCATAAACTGGAAGATTATGTTTCTATTATTTAGAAATGAAAATGAATGGAGCTTGATGTATTGAACAGTACAGCACAGGAGCAGGCCCTTCAGCCCACAATACCTGTACTGTGCATGATGCCACATTAAAGTAATCCCTTCTGCCTCCACTTCATCTATATCCCTCCATTCCTTGCATATTCATGTACCTATCTTAAAGCCTCTCAAACACCACTATGGTATCTGCCTCCACTCCCACCCCTGGCAGCCCGTACCAGGCACCCACCGCTCTCTGTGTAAAAAAACTTGCCCCACACATCTCCTTTGAACTTTCCTCCCTCACCTTAAAGCTATGCCCTCTAGTATTCGACATTTGGAACTCTTTCCCTTAGCCAAATAGACAATCTAAGAGAAGATGCTGTGTGAGCTTCACCTTTGTCAGACTTTAGAACTTGCTGTGTGCAAGTAACTTGCTCCAAATGAATCAATAAGCCAGCAAATCACTGGTAAATCGCTCCATCAGTAGAGATATTGGTTGAAGAAATATTGTGGGATACAAGATGATGCAGCCTGCTGAGGTGGACATTTCAATCGCTTGGCCATATCCTGGGAACACTGGGGTAAATGCTTCTCACTTGACTTATTGAAACCTTGCTCAGAGGGACATTTAAACTCACTAAATGCTGCCTTCACAGTAGGAAGGCATGTGGACTCAAAAAAATCATTGCCTATGTTTAGATCATGGCCAGCTTCCAGCATTCAAAATATTTCTTTTAAGTAGAGATGTGTATTTATCAGCTGTGGACTCTGGCATTTCTAATATCAGCATTAAACCCTGCGGGGGAATCATTGACAGGGGCTGGCAAGTGGATGCTCAAACCAAGCCAAAGGATTATGTCTGTTGACCATTCACTGTGGAATTTTGAGCGATTTTTAAGCTGGAACTCCTCCCTGTATATTTAATCTTCCCAAAAGAGATCATGTTGGAAATCAAGATGGCTGGGTGACACATGTTCAGAGATGGCTCAGTGAACTGGCAGAGTAAAAGTTCGGAGCTCCCTGGGATTAAATACATTCCCCACAAAGGCTGCAGATACTTGAGAACGATTAATTTCTCAAATAGATCCAGGGCAGGTGCAAGCACATCTGCTCAAAGTTCAGCATTCATTTATTTCTCCTTCTCCTGCCAAGAAAATTGCATTTAATTTCTCCTTAATTTAATATTTAATAAATACAAAACCAAACAAAGGTGATTGATCTCCAAGAAATCCAGCTGGAAGTTCAGCAGAAACTTCTGCATCCAGAGAGTGGTGGGGCTCACATCAGGGAGTGGCTGAGGCACATAGTATTGACACAAGTCAGGGGAGCCTGAGTGAGTGTATGAGGGGGATAGACTTAGAGGGTCAGGCTGGGAGATTTAGACAAGGAAGTTTAAGTGGAACAGAAATGCAAGCTTGGACTGTTTGAGCCGAATGGCCTGTTTCTGAGCTGGACCACTGATGTAATCCTCTGTAATTTTTCGGTTATTCTCATTCCTTGCAAACATCAGAACCTCTGGTCAGGGTGGCATGGTCTCCCCACATCCCCTAGAGCCTGCGGACAATGTGGATGTCTTCAGACCCCAGACCCCTCCTGTGTGGGACACAGCCTTTGTGTTAGCTCGGAGCAGGGCAGGTTTTCACTGAGGGCCAGGATTTGTGCATCAGTGTTTTATTGCATATCCCAGCATTAACTGTGACTTTTGTGTGGACTCAGGAGTGTTGGGACTGAAATATTATCCGAATGGTTAAAAATAAAGAATTATTTGGCCATACCTGGGGTCAGACTTCCTGTGAGTTCCTGTCACTTGCCCAAGTGGTTAAAGACATTCCTCGCACATTCACCAGCAGTACTCATCTGCCAAGCTCAGTCCAGGAGTGGCTGGCTGACAGAGCAGGTTGGTTAAAATCCTTCTGTCTCTGGGATTTTGGTTTAATCTACTCCAGACTGTAACATAGCCTTTCTCTTCCTTGCTGGTTGTGAGACTTCCCAAGTTGAAGCAGGCTGTGGAACTGGGTACTGAGTAGCAGTTCACACCACCTGGTGAATCCATTCAGTGAGTTCACACTAAAGGAGCAATCTGATGCCTGGCGAGGGGAGTGGGAGCATCAACCCATTGCCCCAGGAGAGGTCCATTTGAGAAGAGGCACTGATGCAGATTTAGTGGATGCAGAAGGTGTTGGCAACATTCCGAGAGTATTTGAAGCCACAATTAACCAGAGAGGGTCCTTAATGATGGATGCCACCTTCTTGAGGCACCGCCTCTTAAAGATGTCCTCAATGGTGGGAAGGGTTGTGCCTGTGATGGAGCTGGCTGAGTCTACAACCCTCTGCAGCCTCTTTTGATCCTGCACATTGGAGTCTCCATACCAGGCGGTGATGCAACCAGTCAGAATGCTCTCCACCGTACATCTGTAGGAATTTGTAGCAACACACACACTGTGTTGGAGGAACTCAGCAGGTCAGGCAGCATCCATGGAGGGAAATAAACAGTTGACGTTTTGGGTCGAGACCTTCATCAGGACTGGAGAGGAAGAGGGCAGAAGCCGGAATAAGAAGGTGGGGGGAGGGGGAGGAGCACAGGCTGGCAGGGGAGAGGTGAGTTCAGGTGAGGGGGGAAGGCAGGTGGGTGGGGGAGGAGTGATGGACAGGAATGA
>JAUZTB010000069.1:1587210-1597381 GCA_034780895.1 Rhynchobatus australiae
GGCTTGGAATTCCAAGACATTTTCATATTGTAGAGTTAGGTTTGGTAAATGAGGTTTCTGATTCTCAGCGGACAATACCATTAGAAAGTCGGCATACACTACAGAGACAAATGATATGTTTGATTGTCTGCTAATAATCAAGTTGAGTTTATTTCATGTGCACAAGTACAGTGAGGTATAGTACAATGAAAAAACTTGCTGCAGCATCATGGGCACATAGGTACAGATAACACGCAGTGTATAAATTATACATAAATTATGCCAGACACTGAAGAGAGCGAGAGAGGAGGAAAGACCATGCATAAACAAGACCTTAGTGCACAAAAAGAAAGACACAATCAAAGGTGAGTCCATGGCAGTACAAAAGGTGGTCTATAGTAGTCCATTTCTGAGGTAGATTTAGAGTTGTGCAGGTTGGTTCAAGAACCTGATGGTTATAGGGAAGTAGCTGTTCCCGAACCTGGTGTTTTAGGACTTCAGGCTTCTGTACCTTCTGCCCAATGGTAGCAGTGAGAAGAGGGCATGACCCAGATGGTGGGGGTTCCTTGATGATAAATGCCACTTTCTTGAGGAATTACCTCCTATAGATGCTTTCAATGGTGGGAAGGGCTGTAAGTCTCTGCATCCTATTGCGTTTTTGTGTATTGGAATTGCCGTAGCAGGCTGTGATGCAACCAGTCAGGATACTTTCAACAGTAATAGCTTGTGAAGTGTTGACCAGATGTTCACTTCCAGCAGAGGAGGTACTAGTCAGTAATTACTTGATAATCTGATTATTAGCTGCTCAAACGTGGTTAATTACAATTTAGCCACCCAACCTGGAAAAGCCATCTAAATGTTGATCATACTCTTGTTTTTGTTCACAGTGAACAGTCTAAGGTTGGACAACCGGGCACACCTGGTGGCAGAGACCTGTCCACTGCTCTGCGCCGCCTTTCTCTGCGGCAGGAGAATTACTTGAGTGAGAAGATGTTCTTTGAAAGTGAGAGGGATCGGAAGCTGACGGCCATCGCAACAGAGGAGGCGGCTGGCTGTAGTACGCCAGCAGAAAGTGTGATGTCCACTGGGACCAACCTCAGTGACCTAACAGAGATGTCTTGCTTTTCCAGTGTGTCTAGCTCTTACCGTACATTCCTACCCGAGAAACTACAGATTGTCAAACCAATTGAAGGTAAGGACAGAGACATAGAGTTCCTTCATGATTGCAATAGTCATTGATGTAATTCAATACCCATTATTTAATAGCAAGTGGTGGAATGAGCAAGAGGCAACAGAGTGGTTCACTAGATTACGCCATTGCTACTCCCTCATTCCACCACTGCTAGTCATTCAGTGCACTTTTTCATCAAGATTTCAGGGCTGTTTGAATCTGATCATTGAAGGATTATATTTTCTGTTGAGGATCAATGCAAACCAGGACCACTTTGATCCATGGTGTCCTGCAATTGATGATGTAAATTGGTTTATTATTGTCACGTGTCCCGAGGTACAGCGAAAAACTTGTCATGCATACCATCCATACAATTCATTACAACAGTGCATTGAGGTAGTACCAGGTAAAAACAATAATGCAGAATAAAGTGTTACAGTTACAGGGAAAGTGTAGTGCAGGCAGACAATGTGCAATGGCATAATGAGTTAGATTGTGAGGTCAAAAGTCCATCTTATCATACTTGGGGACCATTCAGTAGTCTTACAGTGGCTAGAAACTGTCCTTGAGCCCAGTGGTATGTGCTTTCAGGCATCTGTATCTACTGCCCGATGGGAGGGGGGAGAAAAGAGAATGTCCAAGGTGGCTAGGGGTCTTTTATTATGTTGACTGCTTTATCGAGGCAGCGAGAAGTGTAGACAGAGTCCATGGAGGGGAGGCTGGTTTCCGTGATGTGCTGAGCTGTGTCCACAGCTCTCTGCAGTTTCTTGCGGTCCCGGACAGAGCAGTTGCTGTACTGAGCCGTGATGCATCCAGATAGGATGCTTTCCCTGTGGTGCATCGATAAAAGTTGGTGATGGTCAAAGGGGATATGCTGAATTTCTTTAGCCTCTTGCAGAAGTAGAGGCGCTGGTGAACTTTCTTGGCCGTGGCGTCTACATGTTGGACCACATGGTCTATGTGGTTTTGTCTGCTTAGGACAGACTTTGTGACGAGGTACCACACTGCCTCTGGGCTGGACAATGGACAGATGAATGTTGGAACCTATTCAGCCCACCCTCCCTGTTCTGGCCCCTCCCCACATCCCCACACTGTCCCCAACTCTGCAACTTCCACATTTCAGCAGTTCATCCAAAGCCCCTCATCGAGGCACAACTCTGCAACATCAGGTCACAGACTCAAAACGTTGACCGTTTCTCTCTCCACAGATGCTGCTTGACCCGATGAGTATTACCAGCATCTGCAGTTTTTTCTGGATTCCCTGCACCTTTGCTGCTCTGGTCCAACGCCACGTCCGCCTGGAACCTGGTGCAAGCTGCAGAATGATCAGGGAAGGCTCAGGGCGGTGAGCGCTGGGTCTTGTGGGCATGGTCTGGGGGAGGGGAAGAACCCTCTCAGCTTTGCTCTTGGCATCAGGCTCAGTTTGATGCAGAGAACTCGGACCTTCTTCTCAAACCTCACTGCAAGGTGCTGGCTATTTTGTGCTGAGTTTGCCTTTGTAAAAATGTGCTGTAAAATGTGCAGTGTGACACCCTGAGCTTCCCAACGTGACATATCAGGTGTGATACACCGCCAGCGGACAGCGAAAGGATTACAGGTGCTTTCTCCGAGATATGATATCCAGAAGCATTAGTGTACCCATTCACTGAACTTACATCGTGATTGTGAGGAATTATTCCATCCTGATACTGCAACACCTTGTAATTAATTTGGACTAAATTTGCAATTAAATGGAAATATGCTTTCAAGAAAGAAAGGGAATTTAAAGAACGCAAGGCAGCTGGTAAATGACGAGTGCTTGTTTATTTACAAGTGCTCTCTCTATTTCTTTACTCAGGCAACTGAGAGCCCTGAAAACTGAGGCCCACCTCTGCTGCACTTGCAGCCTAACCCAGCTGTCGTGCTTCACTGCCAGGGCCAGCTCACCGTTGGAGACAGAGATCTGTATTATTAGACACAAATGGTGCTTCACAAGGGGTCTGGGTGGCCTTTGGATGCAACTCCGTGGGTGTGGAATTGTATGTTGTTACAGCAGATGCGCCTGCTGATTAACAGATGTGCCCCTTTTGTGTTCAGTGAGATCTCCCCTCCACCCGAACTTCCCTCCTGCCCACACAGGTGCAGATGGGGGTCAGCCCTCTCCAGCTCCTGCCCTCCTCCTGAAAAGAATAGCCAGAGATTTCCGTTCTGATCCTCGAGCTGCCTTTGATGTCTGCCCTCGCTGCAGCTCCTGCTAGGGAGCAGTGGAGTGGGTGGAAGCCAGGGGATGTTCTCTGGGTTACTGCTCTTCACCCTCAGTAAGGTTCCAGATGTTCGGGTGTCTGCAGCTGCAGCTGATGAACGAACAACAACAGAAACAAAAGTGGTCTCCAAAGTAAACAGTCGTGTGCTGGGGACTGTGCACAGGCAGAGGTATGGGCAGAGAGAGCCTTGGCTGAAATCTGGCCATCCCATTTCAATTGCATTTGTCCTTCTGTGAAGAAAATGATGTTGGGAAATTACGAAGGTCCCTGGTGGGTCTTCATCTCCCCAACGTAGGATAGAAAAAGGGACAGAACAGCTCCCTTAAATCAAGATGGGCTCTGTGTGTCTGAGTCACAGAATCACTGCATTGTACGGCACAGGAGGAGGCCATTCAGCCCATCGTTGTCACTTTCCCCATTGTGGCTGAATGCTGAGTGAACCCTGTCACCAGGAGCCAGCAGACGTGCTCTTCCTGTTGCCCAGTTGGTCACTGAGGCAGTGGCTCCTCCTCAAAGCAGTGAGGGGACACACCAACTGCGGTGGGCTCTGAGACAAGCGGAGTTTCTGCTGCGCCTCTAACACACAGGAGCCTGAAGACCCACACTCAACGATTCAGGAACAGCTTCTTCCCCTCTGCCGTCAGATCTCTGAACGGTCCATGAACCCATGAACATTATTCCTCTTTTTTGTGCACTATTTTAGTAATTTGTAGTAATTTTATGTCTTTGCACTGTACTGCTGCCGCAAAACAACACATTTCACATCGTCTATGTCAGTGATAATAAACCTGATTCCGATCTTGCAACTCATCTCCACAGAAGCTGCCTGACCGCTGAGTCACAGGTTACACTTCAAATAACATTCAACACTGAACATGTTATTGGAACATCTCGTACAAAGAGGCAGGTTTTAAGGAGGTTTTTAAAAGAGAAAAGAGAGGTAAAGAGGGAGAGAGTTTCAGGCAGGGACTTTCAGAGTTTGGGGGCCAGGCAGCTGAAATCATGGCTGTCAGTGGATGAGTAATTAAAGAATGTGTGAGAGAGGCTGGAATTGGAGGAGCAACTTGGAATGTGTGGGGCTGGCAGAGGTTGTAGGGGTGACGGCTTGAGGAGCAGAGGCAGAACAAAGCTGGCTTGGACACTGGGGGTAGACAGAGCAGAGTTTGTGCTGAGCTGTTCCCTCGGCTCCACATTGTAGAATCACATTCCAACAGCACTCACTGTTGGGTCCTGCCTTAGAAGGATGACATGTTCAGTCCCACCTGGGCCTGGTTTCCCTAAATGTTATTAGGCCAAAGTAACCTTGCAATGGGGCCCTCAAAGATGTGCAGGGTTTCTTGGTTGTGTTGACACAAGAGACTGCAGATGTTGGCATCTGGAGCAAAAATGAAACAGCTGGAGTTCTGATGCAGGGTCTCAGCCCAAAATATTTATTGTCTCTTTGCCTCCTCAGAAGCTGCCTGACCCGCTGAGTTCCTCCAGCAGTTTGCCCTCTGTTCCTGGCTGTGTACACAGGGCAGTAAAGCCGGTGTTGAGCAGGGTACTGGATCCACAGGGCAATATCTCCCCCCAGCATAATGGTCGACTTCCTGCTCAGTACACTGGAGGCTTCGGTGTCCATTTGTGGTCCAAGTAACGGCCATCTTCACTGCCCCACCCCTAGCAGTCCGCAAAGTGGGAAGACTTTTAACTTCCACGAGTGATCTTTTCCACCTCACTTCTCTAGGTTAACGAGAACGTACAGAACCAGTACGTTCAGAACAACGAACAGGGTTGGGAATTCTTGGTACACAACTCTTCAACCTTCATTCCCACTCCTGCAGCAAGTTCCTCTGTCTCTCAGTCTGACCACCAGCAGGAGAGAATACTGCTGCTCTGACCATCTCTCTCCAGTCCAGACAAACTATCCACGGTCAAAGCGCTCCCACCTCAGCTGTGACCAGGTAAAATCCCATCAGATTGGGCATGCTGGATTTCATCGATGTTTGTGTTCACATATTCAGGAGAGGAGCTGCAAAGAGAAATCAGCTTTTGAATGTGACAGAGACCAGTGACTGAGTGACCTCCAGCCAGTGAACCTCTCCCTTCCCATTACGTTGACATCAGAGGTCGATGCCAGATGTGACCTGTGGTCCCGTTCCATGCTGAAGCAGAAGAAGGAACTCGCCTTAGTAAAGCCTGTTCATGAACTCAGGAAGACCCAAAGCCAGTACAGGCAATGAGATACTTTTGGAATGTGGTCACAGTTGTAAAATAGGCAAAGTACCAGCATGTGAACGAGGAGTGGGGGGGAGGCAGCTGGAGGTTGCCCACCATGACTGACCTGACTGCAACCTCAACTCCACATTCCTGCCTACACCCAGTAACCTTTCACCCCTGGCTTATCTACCTTTGCCTTAAAAATATCCAGCTTCCATCGCCAAGGTAACCACCTCCCAAGCACCAATGTGGTGTGGGACATCTCCACCCCACAGAGCTGAGGGAATTCAGTTGTCGAATATACTTGGAGAAACCATTCAATCCCTCGAGCCTGCTCCACCCTTCAGTAAGATCATGGCTGATTGGTTGATCTTTTACCTCAGTACCATTTTCCTGCACTGACCCATGTTGCTTCATCTCCAGAATTCACCCAGCCTTTGCCACGAGAATCCTCATGTCCTCAGTGACAGAGCCTTCTCAGCAGCTTGGGTGGAGAACCAAAGATTCACTCCCCTCTGAGAGAAGATGGTTATCCTCATCTTTGTCACCGTATTTAGAGACTGTGACCCCTGGCTGTAGACACCCCAGCCTGGGGAAACCCCAGCCCACCCGCCGCTGCCCTGTTGAACTATACCAGAGTTTGTAGGTTTCAGTCAAATCAACTCAGCTCAAGAGAGGACGGGCTCAGTCTGCTCCCCATCATCTCGTGCAGGGTCAGGACGGAGGGGGGCTTCGGTGTGGAGGGATGTGGGGACTGGGTGGTATGAGGGACACAAGGCACAGGATCTGCCAGGATCTGGGAGGGCAGGGCAGACCTGAGGGGCCAAATGGCCCATTCCTGCTATTGTTGCAGTATTTCTCTGTGAAGGGCCTTTAGATCAGCTGTTCAGCACTGCAGACATTGCCCACTGGTTTGCTTTGAATCCTTGTTCATCTGTTTCTCTGGATCTGCTCTCAGTGATTTATGTATCGGAAGGCCACAGAACAGTGTGTGGACGGGCGGTGCCAAAGCTGCCCGGCATTCGGCCTACACAAAGTAAATCAGTGGAGAACAGCCCTCGTCCCTCTGCCAGTGAAGGATGCCCTTACCTCCAGCTGGATAAACCTTGGGACATTTCACCACAAGTCTGAGTTCCCTTTGGAGTCGGTGTCAGGCTGAGATTGTCAGCATGGTGGCTCACTGCGATGGAACCATGGCTTGTCAGTGACTACACAGTTCTGGGTGTTCCCCAGGTGACAACCTTCATCATCTCCTTCACCGAGTGACCAGTGGCACCACACACTGACTCAGAGGTGGAGGGAAGTCTGGACCCACCCAGAGCAGAACCAACCAGGAAGAAAAGCACTGACTTGTATCTGAACTTCAATAAATGGCGTGCGCAGGGTCTGACCCTGTCTGGGAAGCAGACTGAAGGAACTGGCATAGATCTGGTTGGGTCAATGGAATCTTTTATTCTGCTAAACCTCTATGGTTCTGTTGGGTGGAGCAGGTTCTTCACAGTTGTTCCCTGTGTGACCTGTAACCAGTGTTTATATAGGAGAGTTAAACACAGCACAGAGTGGGTGTCAGTGACAAACCTGGTAAACTACAGCTTTGTTCATTCAAGTCTGATCTCTTAGCATTGGGTCCCTCACCTCGAGGGGGCACCGGGTCCCCGTGCCTCGAGGGGAGCATCGGGTCCCTCACCTCGAGAGGGAGTTGGGTCCCACATCTCGAGGGGGCACATCAGTCAATCTCTCACTCAATATCACATGACTCCTACTTTTGCACATAACCGGAGCACAGGACTAACCTGGCTGTGATGCCTCTGCAGTGCAATAGCACCTCTGAATGGGCTGTCTATTCTCACAGAGCAAGAATGACTGCCTGGGTGGGATGGGAGAAAACTGTCGGAACAAACAAAAAGGGAAAGTTATTTCCAAACCACATAAACGAATGAATGAAGTGATTTATACTTGTTGTAACAAATGAGTTGACTGTACAGAAAAAGCAATTTAGCTCCCTGTCTGCATTCATAGATTGCTGCAGGCCTCTCTGTTCCCAAATGTAATATATTTTCCTTGAGTGCTTTTTAATGCACAATTACCAAATTTGATCATAAAAACTCAAGCTGATATGCAACATTCCAATAGGAAGGATGGATCACTCACAAGGTGGAACCAAGCATTTTCCACTACTCAGAGCAGTTATTTTTGTTACAGCTGGCAGCTTCCAACAACTCCCTTTGCAATAAATATCTCCTTGAATGTTATTTGGTGTCAGTGGCAGTTTTGAATTTATGGAATTTTCTTTGCAAGTTTTCTGGAAGTTTGAAGAATGGAATGCCCTCAGACGCTCAACACCGAGCACCTGCAGTTCAATCCGCAAAGACGGGTGACTATCACACTGTGTCTGCAGAGAGCGTCTGATGTCTGCTCTGACAACCTCCCCCCTTCATCCTGCACTCTGCCAGCAACTGATAAATGTTGTCCAGGTTGGAATCTTATTCTCCAGGGAACAGGTTTAAGGCACAGGTTGAGGGCATTGCCTCTTTGAATAACTTTAGCCTTTTTGTTCATAAACCTTCTTCCCATCTCTGCCCACGGGTTCAATGAAAGATCAGTTAATCCGTGCGTTCACTTGCCCTAATTGCCAGCTGGGCCAAGACCACAATTTCTCCACTCCAACAAGCACCAAGAGGAAGAGAAAAAGCTAAAAATTCAGGCCAACATGTTAAATCAATCATTTACTTTTTAAATTTCACTGGGTCTTCTGCAGTAGAGCCAGGAGGTTTGAAATTCACTTCCTCATGGCTGACTTTCGGAAACTCCTGCCTGGGCGATGAGGCTGGAACGGACCTGGAAACCAGATGTGGCCGGGAGCTGGGCTGTCAGCTGGGACGCGGAGATGCTGGGTAGTGAAGAGGTCCTCACGTACTGTATCAGTGACTCTGGAGAATCGCTGTAGCATGTTCCAACACCAGCTCTGTCTTTGCTGGTTTCTCTTATCTTGTGAAATGACTTCTCAGTATATCAGAAGTGAGTTGAAGTTCTAGGCTCCCTGCTTTTCAAGGTCTGGTCAAACCTTGGTGTTATAAAGTGGTTTTCCCAGCCTGTTTTGCAAAGTACCTGGCTAAATTCAAAAATAAATAATTGATTTAATGTGTTGTCCTGAATTTTTATTTCATTTTTAGTGCTTCCTACAGTGGAGAAGTCATTGTCTTTGCCCAGTTGGCAATTGGGACACATGGTGTCAACTGCTCCTCGATCCGGCTTCAGCTCCCATTCCATTTCAATGTTGTCCTAACGTCAAGTCTCAGGGACCAATTATTTAACAGCAGCAATGATCGGGACTATTGAATGACCCGAGAGGTTTCAGCTAACTGTTAAAAAAATCCAGGTAGGAACGTCGGGGGAAAGGTGAGGAATTCTTGTCGTGGGTGAGTTGTGATCTGGAAGGTGGTTGATGGAAGCAGATGGAACTTTCAGAAGGGAATGGAGAAAAACTCCAAAAACAGGTGATCAATAATGTGACCTTCCAAACCAGCCTCATTCAGGCTGTGTCAGACCGCCAAACTGAACACAGAGACAGAGGGTGGGATAGGGGAAGCAATCCAACTCATCTTCCATTGAGAGAGACTGGGGGTCGATGCATATTCCTCTGGGAGACCATGCGTCCAATGCATTGCTCATCGAGCGTGCACAAGGAGATAGATTGTTAAGAGGCAAAGTAACTTGGGTCTGTTAATTTAGGTATAGGAACGAAGATGGGGAGTTGTAAAGGATGCATACTTAGCCCACTGCTCTGCTCTCTCTACACTCATGACTGTGTGGCTGGGCACAGCTCAAACACCATCTATAAATTCGCCGATGACACCACTGTTGTTGGTAGAATCTCAGATGGTGATGAGGAGGTGTACAGGAGTGAGGTCGATCAGCTAGTTGAGTGGTGTCATGACAACAACCTCGCACTCAACGTCAGCAAGACCAAGGAACAGATTGTGGACTTCAGGAAGGGGGAGTTGGGAGAACACACACCAGTCCTCATTGAGGGGTCAGTGGTGGAAAGAGTGAGCAGCTTCAAGTTCCTGGGTGTCAACATTTCAGAGGATCTGTCCTGGGTCCAACACACTGATGCAATCATCAAGAAGGCAGTGGCTCTACTTTGTTAGGAGTTTGAGAAAGATTCAGTATGTCAGAGACTCTTGCAAATTTCTACAGATGTACGGTGGGGAGCATCCTGACTGGTTGCATCATCGCCTGGTGCGGACGCTCCAATGCACAGGATCGCAAGAGGCTGCGCAAGAGACTGCAGAGGGTTGTAGACTCAGCCAGCTCCATCATGGGCACAACCATAAGACATAGGAGCAGAATTAGGCCATTCAGCCCGCTGAGTCTGCTCCACCATTTGATCATGGCTGATTTATTTTTCCCTCTCAACCCCATTCTCCTGCCTTCCCCCATAACCTTTGATGCCCTTACTGATCAAGGACCTATCAACCTCCGCCTTAAATACACCCAATGACTTGGCCTCCACAGCCCCCTGTGGCAATGAATTCCACAGATTCACCACCCTCTGGCTGAAGAAATTCCTCCTCAT
>JAUZTB010000069.1:2969350-2981358 GCA_034780895.1 Rhynchobatus australiae
GGTGCCTATGTGGAACAAGCCATCAAGAGGAAGTGGTTGAGGTAGATACAATAAGAAAGAGGGATATGGGAAAAACACAGGCAAATGAGACTAGATGGGCATCCTGGTGGGATTGGACGAGTTGTGCCGAAGGGTCTGTTTCCATGCTGTATTACTCAATGACTCCGATTTTTCATTGAATTTCTCCCCTCGCACCTTAAACCTATGCCCTCTAGTTTCAGACTCCTCCAGCCTTGGAAGTGGAGGTGGACAATTAAACAGCCAACAGTAGGAGGAAGGTCCAAGAACATCTCCCAGTGCTGGCAGTGCACAACAAGCAAGTGCAAAAGCCAGAGCTAAAGCAGTCACAACCACGTGAAACCACAAGTGCTGGCTTCTTCCTGAGATTGCCACCATCCTAGAATCCAATCTTCAGCCAATTCAATTCATTCCACGTGGTATGAAGAAATGGCTGACAGCTCTGGATGTGGCAAAGGTTATGGAACCAGAAAACATCCCAGCTGAAGACCCGAATTCCAGAACTAGCTGTTCTTCTAGCCTAGCTGTTCCAGTTCAGTTACAGCACTGACAGCCACCTGACTATATGAAAAATTAACTGGGTATGTCCTGTTCACAAATGACAGGACAAATCCAATCAGTCTGCCATCAATCATCAGCAAAGTGGTGGAAAGTGTTGTCAACATTATCAAGTGACACTTACATACGAATAACCTGTTCACTGATGCCCAGTTTAGGTTTCAACAGGACACTTCAGCTCCAGACCTCATCACAATCTTGGCCTAAACATGAACCAAAGAGCCAAATTCCAGAGGTGAGGGATGTCTGCCCTTGACATCGAGGTAACATTTGACCGAACATGAAAATTGAAATCAATGGGCATCAAAAGGAAATCGCTCCAATGGTTGGAGTTGTTCCTTATCAAAGGAAGATAGTTGTGATTGTTGGAGGCAATCAGCACAGCTCCAGGACATGTCTGGAGGCATCCCTCAGTGCAGTGTCTTCCTCTTCAGCTGCTTCATCAATGATCTTCCTTCCATCATAACTTCAGAAGTGGGGATATCCACTGCTAATTGTGCTACCTTCAATTTCATGTACAACCCCTCATCAAATGAGTTAACTCACGTCTGCATGCAGGACAACCTAAAAACATTCAGGCTTGGGCTGGTAAGTGGTGGATAACATCCATGCCACAAAAATGCCGGCTAATGAACATCTCCCAAAAAGAGACACTAACCAGCCATCCTTGATATTCCAGGATACCTAAACTCCCACTATTAACATCCTGGGAATTACCATTGACCAGAAATTCAACTGGAGCAATCAAGTAAATACAAGAGCAGGTCAGAGGCTGGTGGTCCTGCAGTGAGTGACACACCTCCTGATATTCCAAACCCTTTGCACCATCTACAAGGCACAAGTCACTAGTCTCAGTGTGGATCCAACAACAGCCAAGAAGCTTAACACCAGCCAGGACAGACCACTTGAGTAGTACCCCAGACATTAGTTCCCTCCACTACCAGCACACTATAACTGCAGTATGTACTACCTATGAAATATGCTCCAGTTACTCACCTCAGATACTCTGACGGCACCTTCCAAAACCAGAATTTTCACCACCAAAGAGGATAAGGGCTTCAGCTACAGGGACCACCACTACCTGCAGATTCCCCTCCAAGTCCCACACCATCCTGACTTGGAACAATATTGCCATTTCTGCATCACCACTGTATCAAAATCCTGAAATTCCCTCCCCAACGAAAACGTAGGATTACCTCCACTAGATGGACTACAATGGTTCAAGGTGGTGGCAGCAACTTCTTCAAGACAATTAGGAATGTGCCATAAATCCTGGTCTTGCCAATCATTTCCATATCCCGAAAATGACTAAATTATATTTTAAGAGAAGATTGAGTGTAGCAATCATTACAGGAAGGTTGAGGCTGCATTTCTGGGGGTAGAGCTGATTGTCATCAAGACTATTTATCAAACTACTGAATGGATTGCATCTAGTGCAGATTGAGTTGGATGCTTTGAGTGAGGACTGTTACAACATGTAGTTAGCTCCAAAGCTGTGGAGGTCTTCTGAAGAATGTCACAGCAAGCATGAAAATGCGCTACAACACAGCACAGCCAGAGATCTATGGAGCACACTTTTGATCAATCGCATTATGCTGGAGACAACAAGAATAGTGAAGTTAGAGCAGATGACTTTGTGATTTCAAATGTGGCTGCAGGGAAACAAAAAGACCTTGGTAGCTATTTGAAAGTAGTCACACAAAGATGGAGAGCTATAAGATTAAGCTAGAGAGGGTGCAGTAAAGTTACTGGATCTGCAGAGATTGAATAGGCTAACACCGTTTCCCCTGGAGTGAAGGAGGCTGAGGTAGAGGTTTATAAATGCATGAAGGGGCATAAAATGGTCATGGTCTTTTTCCCAGGGGTAGTGGAATCTAAAACTGAAGGGCAGAGATGTAAGGTGAGAGGGGAAAGATTTAAAGAGGATCTGGGAGGCAATGATTTCCACACAGGTGGTGGGTATATGAAATGAGCTGCAGAAGGTGGTAGAGGCGGGTACAACTTCTAAAGACATTTGGACAGGTTCATGGACAGAGGGATACAGGCCAAATACAGGCAAATGGAACTAGTTCAGGAAGGCACTTTGGTTGGCCTGGACGAGTTAGGCTGAAGGGCCTGCTTCTGTGGTGTCTAACGCTAGGAATCTGTGAAGCAACCAAATTAGATATTGTTGCATTTGAGCTCATAGTATCTAGCAATGCATTGAATATAATGTGTAATTGTAACAACCACAGTTAGTGATGAGTTTTAGCCTCATATTTTAATACATTACAAAACTTAATACATTAAGTTTTCCCATATTTCTTTGACACAGGAAGCCATTCAGCACACTGAGTCTATGCCAGCTTTCAAAGCAATCCCATTCCCCCACAACCCATTTTCTCTCCTAACAATCTGATTCTACTAAATACCACCTACACCTCAGTAACTTATAGCAATCAACTTACCAACCAGAAAGTCTTTGGGATGTGGGAGGATGCCTGAGCACCCTGAGGAAATCCACATGGTCACAGGGAGAATGTACAAAGTCCTGACAGCAATGAACATCAGGACTGAACCCTAGATGCTGGAGTAGTGAGGCAGCGGTACTACCCACTGCACCATAGTGCCCGTCTCAGGCCCAGTTATTGTTGTCCCTCGGTTCCCAACACCAATGAGCCACATAAACAGAATATTCTGAATAAAATTATAAAATGCAGCCTCTGGTACGAGAAAAATATTTCAAAAAGTTGTTATGTTAGCCTTCAGAACAATGCAGAAGTTGCCATCCCACACTGTGGTATGGGTTAAATACTGACAGAGGAAATAAAACTGTTGTTGTTAGGACTGTATCTTTAATACTCTTGCAGTGACATGTGCGGGAAATGTTTTTTGTGGACATAGCAGTTTAGTAAAGATTTATATCTGGCAACAAAGGTCAACTGTAGAAACACTGCATCCAGGGAAGGAAAAAGTGTGAAAATTTTGTTCAATTTTTACAGATTTCATACAGAACCAATGCACTATGCAGTATTGTTTACTTCAAATGTATCATTGACAGTTCTGGTTAAAAAAATTACTTTATTTCAGTTAGCTGTGGAATGTTATAACCTTTCCATAATTCGGTAAACAATGGCTTCCTGAAGAACTTCCTGAGTGTAATTATTTGGGCATGTCAAACCAAAGGTGGCCAAGTAATGGCTTCCGGAGGATATAGTTAGATATGCGATACTTGTATCATACGATATTTGTTTGATTCAAATCAGTAACATTTTTCTGAATTGTTTTAGTAACTATTAGTAGATAGTTTCATAATCCAGTAGTTCATCCTTAAATTCCCACTGAATCCAGAGATTGTTACACATAAACAATGATGATGTCCATAATTATTTCAGTCTAAACCTCTTTACTATGAAGCATGTGTGTAACATTTCCCAGTAAATGCTCATTGATGAAAATCTTACAGAACAAATTCACTTTTATATTTCTATATTGCAATTCCTATTTAGTTCAGTATAGTTTGCCAACGTAAACATAAATATTTCAATTTTGTAAAGAATGTTTGCAAAAATCACCTGAAGGTTTAATCAATCTAGAGGTAATTTTGTTTAATATCTACACACATGTTACTAATAACTCCAAGGGTGAAGTAAATGGGCAACAATATGCTTTAATTATTTTTAAACAGCCATTTTACTTAATATGTACACATGGCATGTGTGTGTCACCAAGCAAACAATCTACCACAGTACATCAAGTTGATGGGAAAATGAAACAGAACCATTTATCAGGAATGTGCATTGGCATCTGGGTTCACGAAGTTGTTTATAGTTTCCTTGATGGTCACGATAATTCTTAGTAAATGTGGTCTAATAGTGGTGCAACAAAATACTAAAGCAGCTGGCTTCCTGTCAAACAGGAGTTTCAATTCTCTGCCAAGAATTCCCACTTCCTTCTCTCCCCCTGTCACCTCCCTAGAATGTCCTTTCAAAGCTGATTATAAACAGTTTCCTGACAATTCTGTGGTTGTATTTTTTAATCTCGACGCTTCATACTCAGCATAATGCCTTCTGAAATAAACATTCAGCAATTTATAGGTTATATTATTTAAAAACAAATAGGAAAAGAAGGAAGCCATGTAGCTCCATGAACTTGTTCCACCACTCAATGAGATTGTGGATGATGTAGGATCTAACAATGATTTTTAGCCTTTGTCCAATTTCCCTTAATAAAATGGCTAATAAAAAATCAATTTTAGATATAAAATTAATAAGTACCTAGAATCAATTCCATTCACAAAAGTGAGTTCCAATCTTCTGTCACTCTACATGTAGAAGTATTTTCTAATTTTATTCCTGAAAGGCTAGCTCTAATTTTTAGACCATACCCTGCATTTCTAGGTATTGCAACCAATGGAATTATTTTCTATGTACTCTTTTGTTTTGTATTAATCTATTAAATGCCTCAGCAGATGGGTCAATAACCAGGGGAATAGATTTAGAGTAATTGTTGGAAGGATTACATCGGAGACGAGTAAATTTTCTAACCTTGCAGTTGCTAGGAGTCTGGAACTCACTGCCTGAAAGGGTGGTAGAGGCAAAAAAAAAGCTCAGCTCATTTAAAAAATACTCTAATATGTATCTGAAGAGCTTAGCCATGACCTGCAGTACTATAGGCCTAGTGTAGGAAAGTGGGATTAGACTTGTTCATAAACCATAGAAATTAAGGCACAGAAGTTGTACCAACTTTTCTTGGATCCTTTGTTTTTTTTTACTTTTTTTGACCAGTCTTTCAAATGAGATTTTGACAAAAGCCTTTCTAAAATGCAGATATGCCATACCAAAGGCTTTATACTAGTACACCAATGCCAAAGGCTTGGAAGTAAAATAATTGAAGATAGTAATAGTAATTTCACATGCATTCATGAAGAGAACTGTAAGCAGAGGTCTCTTGAGATGGAACAAAAGAGCTATAAAAAGTTTTGTAAGGAGAGACATATTAAACACTGTAGAGGAGTACTATTATTGGTTTAGAATGACAAACAATCTCAAAAGGGTTTAACTAACAATAGAATGGGAGATGACAGCAGCAATTTGTGTCAAAATTAATAGTAAGGAGAAGCAAGTACTAATGGGTAACTGCCAGCTGAAGACCAACAAGCACATAACGAGTTATTTAAGCAAGTGAAAGAGCTGCAGGGAGTTGTAATCTAATCACAGGGGATTTCAAAATCTCAGGAGTTAAATTTGACAGATCCAAGGCAACTGAGACAGAATGAAAAACATAGGCAACTATATCTAGGTAATAACACAGCGTGTGAAGCAGGCCTATGGGACTCACGTGATATTAGGTTAATTCAGGAATTAGTAATCTGGAATCAATGAACATTTGGCTCTGGACAGCACTGCATAAATAGATTTTTGATATTGTTAGGACAGAAACAAACCTTAGATAAGTAAAAGGATTTAAAAAGATATAACATAATAAAGTTATTAAAAGATAACAGCAATATCAAAACAAGGTGTATATAAAGTCAAGAATCATGTGACGCTCATACAGAATTCATCCAAAGAATTGCCTTTCATGTGTTCATTTACTTTGATGCAAAATTCATTACTGCGATAAAGTACTTGGTGGGCTGTAATCTGCCAGAGATTGTGAAAGGTGCTTTATAAATATAGATCTCTCTTCTCACCCCCATGGGTTAAAAACTGTATATCTGAATCAATCCTATTTTTAAAAAAAATCTTATATAGCTTATTAGGACGTCCCATAGTACTCTTCAGCCAATGAAATACTTTTGAAGCATGGTCACTGTTGTTATGTCAGATGCCTGGCATTCAATATGAGCATAGCAAGCTCCCACAGAGAACACTGTGGTAATGACCAGATTTCTTTTTGAAAGTGAAACTGGTTAAAGTAAGTATTTTGTCTCTTGACTACCCTCCCCTTATGCAAAATAGTGCCATTTTATCTCTGCTGGCCCAGTCCTCCCATAGTAGTTGCATTGCAATATTTTGCAGTAATAGTACTCTGTAATGATTTATTGTTTTGCATCGAACTGAAATCATATTTAAGATGGTTTTGAAGTTGTAGAATTGCTGGACACAGATATGGGTCTGCAATGTCTCATTACAGAGAGTTGCACTATGAATCATACTCCAATGGAGGCCTTGTGGAAACTAATTATTTCTTTCCAGGAAAGCTGGAAAAACCAGAAGACCACCCACCCTTGGCACTGGTGTGGCAGAAGGCACTGCAAAGGCAAAAAGAGGAAAATGAAATGATTATCCAAAAATATTATTTCAATATTTGTTTTTAACTAGGAATATGACTAGGATCTTCTTCAACTAGGAATATGACATAATCTGGAAAACCTGGAATTATTCATTATTTCTCAACAAAACAAACAAATAAGCTGGAACTCTGTAGAGAAGTAGCCCTTATGGGAAAAATCACGCACAAGCTAATTTGTCTGTGAACTGGGAAATTTGCCAGTACTAAAACATGTCAGAGCCAGAAAATGATAAGCTTGTTAGTTTAACTAGCATTATGGGCTTGTTACTGGAAGGCAATGGCGGAACTTTGGTCTGTGGTGAAGGAACATCTTTTAACTAAAGAGTTTTTTCTGGACTAGTGAGTGGATATTTCCACTAATCTGCTGCTGGTTTCGGTGAAAGCTCTTTCTATATAATCTGAGGAATCTGTGAATAGGATAAATAGAAAGATCTTCAACAAATCACTTTGAAGTATCATGGCCAAGACAAACAAAAGCCAAACCACAAAGTATACATTACACTTAATTCTGTACACAAAACTAAATTAACGCAGGGAGAAATAGATAGAATTGAGAGTGAAAGAGACACACAGAAAAAATAAAACTTTTTG
This sequence comes from Rhynchobatus australiae, assembly GCA_034780895.1. NCBI lineage: Eukaryota > Metazoa > Chordata > Chondrichthyes > Rhinopristiformes > Rhynchobatidae > Rhynchobatus > Rhynchobatus australiae. Next base: position 2,976,794 of record JAUZTB010000069.1, read on the forward strand.
GAAAACAAAACCTTCAACATTAACTTTCTTCTGAAGTTATGCAAATCCACATTTACTAAATTGATGTTTCAAGGCCAGAAGAACTATTTAATTGGAATTATTACATATTATACATTTAAATACTCACACTGGAATGCACCAGCCTCAGGTTTTCCAGCATTTTGTTTGATTGTTCATTTTTTGTTCAGATGCAGGTGCTGTTGGTATGGCCAGCATTTACTATCCATTTCTAGTTGCCCCAGAGTAGGTGGTGAATCACTTTCTTGAACTGCTCCTGGCATTCTGAAGGCAAGCCATAATACTACTGAGTGGGGAATTCCAGTACTTGCATTTGGCGAAGGTGAAGGAATGAAGATACATGGGGTATTGTGGGTAAGTAGTGTAATTTCACATCCTTGCATTGATTTCAGCACAAAATCTTCCAACAGCTCACCAGTGAACCAGCATCGTATCTATAACTACAACTTCCAGATTTAGATATTTAATCACACATGTGCAGATGCCAGAGTCTGCTGCCCAATTTACCCTGCAATAGTTCTGACAGCCTGGCTGTGCCTAATACAGCAAAATCTAGGATGTTACAGAACCTTAGTGTGGGTTCCAGAGAATGTCATGTCTTAATAACCTGTTACACTTTTTGAGGAATTTTATTATATTCTTGAATGTGTAGCTGGATTAACATTGGAAGCTTAGATTTTCAGAGTACTTTTTACAAGGTAATATGAAATACACAAGAGTACAGGGTGAGTAAGACTTATTGTATTATCACTGGAGGTGACGTGCTCTCCAAGGCACACCATAGTGTTGATATTGTGTATGAGACCCTGATAACACTTTCAACAAAGGTAGTGAAACACCATGGCAGAACTACAAATACTTATTATATTATATATTATTACTATAATTACAAGTTTCACTGTTGGCCCCTCTGAAGTCCTCCTCTCTGTGCTTCTTAAGCGAGCTGGGATAGGACTTTGATACAAGGACAGCTGCCTCTTGTGCTATCTGTACCATCAGTACTTGCTGCTCCTCATTTGAGCACTATGTGTCACCATATGTGGAACACAACAATCATTTGCTAACCAAGGCAATCTTTGGGCTGGTACATGGAAATGATGTAGCCATTGAAAGGAGCTAAATAAGGTAGAAAATTAACAAAAGTTATTGTGCCACTAAGAAGGTGCATGGAAAGAGAAGGCAGACCTCTTAAGAATTTCCAAGTGGGAGCAGGAGAAGGCCACAGGTAAAGTAAGTTCATGACTGATCTGATCTTGGCCACAACACAACTTTCCCACACAATGTCTATAAATGTTAATTCCCCTATAGACCAAAAATCTAATGGGGTCTTGAAATAATTTAATGAATCTGCCTATACAACCCAGACAAGAATTCCTCCTCTATTGGGCAACTCCATTTTCTGAAGCTGTACTCCATTTCTAAGTTCACCCATGAGAGGTGAACATTCTCACAGCATCTACCTAGTCAAGCTCACTCATGTACTGGATGTTTCAATAAGACCAGTTCTTCTAAATTCCCATGATATTGTCCAATCTGTTCATATTCCTCATAACCCCTTGATCCCAGGAATCAACCTACATCAACAGCCTCCAACACAAGTACACCCCTAATTAAATACCAAGACCAAGACTCCATACATTACTCCAGATGTACTGATCAGTTGTAGCAAACCATCCATTTCCCTTCCCAATTACTAGATGTACTTGCATGCCAACCTTCTGTGTATCACCCAGATCTTTCTTAGCTGCAGCATTCTGGCTCTCTCCATCTAAAAAATATTTTGTTTTTTGATCTTCCTAACAAAGTGAAAAATCCCCACATTATACTCATCTGTCAAATTAATGCCCACTCACAATCTACTTAAGTCTTTATTAGATTCCTTGTGTCCTCCTCATAACTTACTTTTCCACTAATCTTCACAGTCACCAAATTTGGCTCCAATATCTCTGGTTCCTTTATTAAAGTCAGTCATATAGATCATAAATAGTTGAGGTCCCAGGACCAAATTACAGCTTGCCAACTTGAAAATAAATCATTTATTGCAACTCTATGTTCTGTCAGCCAATTATGCTAATGTATTAAACCCAAATCTATGAGCTCATCCATGCAGTAGCCTTTTAAGTGACACTTTCTTAAATACTTTTTGGAAGTCCAAGTATACCACATCTAACGGTTCCCTTTTATTCATCCTGGTGGCTATATCCTTGAAGAAATTAAAATAGTCGAAGTCAAATTTATTGTCATCTGCACAAGTACACATATGCACAGGTGGAATGAAAAACTTGCAGCAGCACAAGCACATAGCATCAGCATTCACAAGAAAAACAAACTAAACATAAATTATATACAATTTTTACAAGCGACAACCCAATTAGAACAAGAAAAATAGTCCATTTTACTCCAAAGTGATCAAAAAGGTCAGTGTTGCTAAACTGTAGTGATTAGGATTGTGCCAGTTAGTTCAAGAACCAAATGGTTGAAGGGAAGTAGCTGTTCTTGAACCTGGTGTGGGATTTGATCCCCCTTTCATAAAACCATGTTCAATCTGCATAATCATTATCATGACTTTCTCAATATCCTGCTACTTCTTTAATAATGACAGATGTCAAACAAGTTGGATTATAGCTCTTGCTTTCTGTCTCTCTCCTTCCTTGATCAGAGATAGTTTTTCAATCCATTGAGACTTTTCCAGAACCTACAAATGGTAGTTTGATGTTTAATAGTGTACAAGTCTCGCCTTTTGGTTAACTTTGTGTAATTTAGTGTTGTCACAAGAGACTAATTAGTGCAATAGCTGAACTCGAATGATTTGCACTATGTTCTGAAACTCCACGTGACTACCATTGCAAAACCATTCCTTGTGGGTGTTGTTCTTTGTAATGTATGCCCTTTGAATATTATTTGTATTTTGTTTTCATACCAGCGCCAGGTGCTAGTGTACACCAACAGCTGTGCATACAATGTATTATTGCAGATTAACAGTACACGCGAGGATTATTTTGTGACGTCATTATTATTTGGAAATAAACTGCTATTGAAAACTGCAAAATTCTGAGTTTATTATATCAAGTTTTACTGAGATTTTTCAATCACTTCCCTTTTCTGCAAATTGGTTGCCAAAATATACACAGTCAATAATCCAAATAATGCTGCAATTTTTTTAAAGGACTATTATAACTTATAACAATAATTACCATAAATTAGCAACATTGCAAAAGTAGACTTTATAGATGTAGAACAATGGAATGAATTATTACTCTGCAGCTTCTGTGCAGATTTTGTTTTGATAATTATTTCTCTTTGTTAAAACTTAAGAATTAGAAGCTGGAATGTGTCATAAAGCTACTCCTGCATCATTCAATTAGATCAGGGATGATCCTCCAACTTAAAAATAACTTTCCTGCCTGATCCCAATATTCCGTGGCTTTGTTCAAAAGCTAATTCTCATCTTTGAAAAATAACATCGATTTGCATCAACTCTAACATAATGGAATGTCCTAAGGTTCACATCAGCAAGCCATTTTTCTGAGCTAACACAGAGCACTCTGTTTAAAGACACTGTAGCAGTCGTTGTTGATCATCAGGTTAAGTAGGGTAATGGATGGGAGGGCACTGGTAAAGTACGCTCAGCAATGGTATTCACAGTCCTCTGGCGTACAGAACACAAAAATGTCTCCTCTTCTCAGCATTAAATGGCTCAACCATTTTCCCTAAGACTATGCCCAGTAGTTCTACAATCTCCAGCCAGAAGAATGATCTCTCAGTATGCCTTTGTCAAACCCTCTCACATTATTTTGTCTCAATGAAATCACCTCTCATTATTCTGAACTCCAGCATTTCATAACTTTTCCTTGTTTTAGACCCGCTTTCAGGTTTACCACTGCCCACATACCAGCCACAAGCCCATCACCATTTATTTTGCATCATATTTTCTTAAACACGGGAAGCCATTTGGCACATTGAGTCTATGCTAGCTCTCATGAGCATTCCCATAAGTCTCATTTCCCCACCTTTTACTCTGTATCCTTATCTCTCTCAAATGCCCATCAACTCCACCCTGATTCTCCTACAACCCACCTACACTCGGGGTTATTTATAGTAAGCAATTAACCTACCAACCCACAAGTCTTTGGGATGTGGGAGGAAACTGGAGCACTCAGAGGAAACCCATGCAGTCACAGGGAGAATATGTAAACTCCACACATACAGCACCAGAGGTCATAAATAAATCAGTTTGTGGGAGCTGTGAGGCAGTGGCTCTACCAGCTGTCCAACTGTGCTTTTACTTTTACGTGGCAACTTGTCTGCTTACCCCTCCCCCTATTATGAACCAGCAACAAAAGAAACACACCCAGTCATGAATAAAGTACTTTATTAATAACTACTTATGATAATAAAGAAAATAAAAGTAAAAATGTCAGAGTGTTAGAAGTAAAAATGTTAAATCTTAAACATTAACCCCAAAAACTAAACTCTGTGTGTGTGGCAAATTCCCAAACTCCAAGTCCAGGAATAGTTTTGAAAGTTCAGTTCAGCAAGCCATAAGG
>JAUZTB010000069.1:3105324-3117029 GCA_034780895.1 Rhynchobatus australiae
AAAGTTTACGGCTGTCTACTCTGTCCATGAGGGTGTGTGTGTGTTTGTTGGGGCTGCTGTTTTAAGTGTTGACAATTAAATACGTTGGTTACTTGTGCCTTGTGAAAACAAAACCAATGAGAAGTTTTGGAGAATGTAGGATTTAGTGAGAGGGAGGAACTAAATGAAACCAATGTTTGTGGGGAAAAGGTATATGGGAAATTGAAGAAGTTAGACTGAGAAATCTCTGCGGTCTGTTGGTCTGCATCGCTGAGTATTTAAGGAAGTGGCGCTGGAAATAGTGTACTTTCCAACACACTTTAAGCTCTGGAACAATGTAATCTCACTAATTAAAAAGATGGAAGAGGGAAAATGGGGAATTATGGACTGATTAGCCTGATAGCAATGGGGAAGAGGCTGGAGGGTGTTATAAAAGATTCAATGGAAGAGCACTTGGAAAAGAGTAACAGGATTGGATTATTAAAAGGGAAATCGTGCTTGACAAATCAACTGGAATATTTTGAGGATGTAACAAGCAAATTAGATGAGGGATAACCAGTGGATGTGCTGTATTTGGACTTCTAGAAGGCTTCAGTGAAGTGTGGAAAAACTGAAGCGATTGGGATTGATTTACTGACATCGAGAATTTGAGTGGCAGGAAGCAGTCGCAATAAACAAGTCTTTTCTGAGTGACAGGTGGTGATCAGTGGAGGACCATGGGGAAGAGTGCTGGGACCACAGCCATTCACAGGTCATATTTAGATGAAGGAATTAAATACAATATCTCCAAGTTTACAGGTGACACAAAGCTATGTTGGGTTGTGAGCTATGTGGAGGATGCAGGGAAGCTCCAGCATGATTTGGATAAGTTGAGGGAATTGAGCAATTATATGGCAAACACAATATAGTGTGGATAATTGTGAGGTTATCCCCTTGATTATTATCTGAATAGTGAATTAGGAAAGGGGGAGGTGCAGTGAGACTTGGGTGCACCATTTGATGAAAGTGAGCATACAGGTACAGCAGGCAGTTAAGACAGCAAAGGGTATGTTGGTGTTCATTGTGAGAGGGGTTGAGTAGAGCAGCAAGGATATCTTCATGTAATTGTACTGGGCCAAAGTGAAACCATACCTTGAGTACGGCAGGCGTGGTAGTGTAATGCTATTACAGCTCCAGCGACCCGGGTTCAATTCCAGCTGCTGTCTGTAAGGCGTTAGTACGTTCTCCCCGTGTCTGTGTGGGTTTCCTCCGAGTGCTTCAGTTTCCTCCCACATTCCAATGGTGTATGGGTTAGAAAGTTGTGGGCATGCTGTGTTGGCGCCGGAAGCATGGCGATGCTTGCCCCCAGAATATTCCACTCAAAAGTGCATTTCACTGTGTGTTTCGATGTACGTGTGACTAATAATAGCTGGTGGGCATACCTCCAGCTCCTTTGTGTGTTCTCCTCGAGTATGGTGTGCTGTTTTGGTCTCCTCATGTAAGGAAAGATGTTCTTCTGAAGGGAATGCATGGAAACTCACCAGACCAATTCCTGGAGTGACAGGACTGATGTATGATGAGAGAGTGTGGGATGAGAAGAATGAACATGGTTCCTAGAAACCTACAAAATTCTAACGTGAGAGGTTAGATGAAGGAAGGATATTTGGGATGATGGGAGGGGGCCCAGGATGTGGGATCAGCCTAAAGAAGGGTTAGCCATTTGAGACTGAGATGAGAAAAGGAGTGGTAAACCTGTGGAATTCCCTGCCACAGAAAGCAGTTGAAGCCAAATCATTAACTGTATTCAAGAAAGGTTGGCAATGGTTCTTGGTCTAGGGGGATCGAAGGATATGGGGAGAAGGTTGGAGAGCTGAATTAGGATGATCAGCCTTGATTGTATTGAATGGTAGAGCAGGATCAAAGAGCTGAATGGCCTTTTCCTGCTGCTATTTTTTTTCCGTATGTCCAAGTTTAACTGTGCAGTAAGTTACCCTGGAATATGTATAAGATATTCTGTGGTGGGGCATTCAGTTGTGGACGGTTTTGTAGTCGTACCTGAACTCATCTTTGTCCGTAGCTTAAATGTGTAGTCTTCCCTTACCTAGCTTCAGAGGACCGGGGCCATTGCCCAGAGCTGTTAATTAACCTGCACCCACTCACAACAGCGCCACATTTATATTGACACAGTTGTCTAGCAAACATATCTCTCTGCCTGTCGAGAGATGTACACATCATTGGCCACCTTGGAAATTAAGTATGTTCAAGGGCACTGAAATTGAGAGGTCTCTTGGATATCTTATCAGTGTTTGAAAAGACTAATTGAACAAAATATTTTGTAATGCAAATGGCAGAGTTGAGATGCTGGAGTAAAATTAAGATCTAGTTTCTTAATGAGGATATTTGTGCAATCAAAATATGTAACTTAGTTACCTCAAATTTTAGCAAACAGATTTGTGTTCAGACTAGTAATGTTCAAGAAAATTAAACCCTGTGGAATTTTGCAGTAATTGTACTAATGATGGCAGAGTAGTTTTGGAAGGGTGGAGGTGTTTTGAGCTATCTGTGTGACATCACTTTATCATATTAGAATAATGTGTGACAGGTCTTTCTTTGTTCCATCTCTCACTTCTGTAATATCCTCCAGCTCTATTACCTTCTGAAATATTACATGTCTCCAATTGACCATTCCCAGAGTGTAATTACTTCAACACTGCAGTTCTGTGAGATGCTTTACTGTTTTAAATGTGTAACATAAGTTCCTATTGTACAGTAGTATGTACCCATTCTTCATGTAATAATATGGACACTGGAGGTTAATCCTTTTTTGGTATTGGTTTATTATTGTCACTTTCACCGAGGTACAGTGGAAAAACCTGTCTTGCATATCATTCATGCAGATCCATTCATTACACAGTGCATTGAGGTAGTACAGGGTAAAAACAATAACAGCATACAGAGTAAAGTGTCACTGCTACAGGGAAGTGCAGTGCAGGTAGACAATAAGGGGCAAGATCATAACAAGGTAGATCGTGGGGTCAAGTCTATCTCATTGTATAAGGGAACCGTTCAATAGTCTTATAACAGTGGGATAGAAGCTGTGCTTGGGCCTGGTGGTATGTGCCTTCAGGCTCCTGTATTTTCTGCCTGATGGAAGAGGGGAGGAGAGAGAATGTCCTGGGTGGGTGGGGTCTTTGTCTAGACCTTTTTGCTGCCTTGGTGAAGCAGCCAGCATAATCAAAGTCCATGGAGGAGAGGCTGATTTCTGTGATGCACTGAGCTGCGTCCACAACTCTTTTCAGTTTCTTGCAGTCCCGGGCAGAGCAATTGCTATACCAAGCCGTGATGCATTCAGATATGATGCTCTCTATGGTGCATCAATAAAAGTTGGTGAGTGTCAAAGGGGACGTGCCAAATTTCTTTAGCCTCTTGAGGAAGTAGAGGTGCTGGTGACCTTCTTTGGCCATGGTGTCCACGTGGTTGGACCAGAACAGGCTATTAGTGATGTTCAGTCCTAGGAACTTGAAGCTCTCAACCTCTGCACCATTGACGTAGTCAGGTACATTTACACCACCCCTTTCCTGAAGTCAATGACCACCTCTTTTTTGCTGACACCACGTCATTAAGCTCTCCATCTCCTTCCTGTACTCTGACTCATCACTGTTTGAGATACGGCCTACTATGGTGGTATCATCTGCAAACTTGTAGATGGAGTTAGAGCAGAATCTGCCACGCAGTCATGAGTATGTAGGGAGTAGAGGGTGGAGGACACAGCCTTGTGGGGCACCAGTGTTGAGAATAACTGTGCTAGAGGTGTTGCTGCCTATCCTCACTGATTGTGGTCTGTTGGTCAGGAAGTCAAGGATCTAGTTACAGACCTTCGAGTCCCAGGTCTAGGAGTTTGGTGATGAGTTTGCTTGGAATTATAGTATTGAAGGCAGAGCTGTAGTCACTAAACAATAGTCTAACATAAGTGTCTTTACTGTCCAGATGCTCCAGAGATGAGTGTAGGGCCAGGTAGATGGCGTCCACTGTAGACCTGTTTTAGCAGTAGGCGAATTACAGTGGGTCAAGGTTGTCCAGGAGGCTGAAGTTAATGTGTGCCATGACCAGCCTCTCAAAGCATTTCATGATGGATGTCAGAGCCACCAGTCGGTAGTCATTAAGGTATGTTACCTTGTTTTTTTTTTGGGTACTTGGATGATAATGGTCCTCTTAAAACAGGTGGGAACCTCTGATTGAAGCAGGGAGAGGTTAAATATGTCTGCATATACCCCTGCCAGGGGACATGGCCAGGGACACCATCTGGGCCAACTGCTTTCCTTGGGTTCACCCTCTGGAAGGTTGATCTTGCGTCCTTAACAGTGACCACAGGTTCAGTTGCATCGGAGGCTGTTGGGGTGGGTGGTGTCAAACCAATCCTCTTCTGTTCAAAACATACACAGAATGCGTTAAGCTCATCAGGAAGGGATGCAGTTGTTCACTATGCTGCCTGATTTAGTTTTGTAGCCCATTATAGCATGTAAGTCCTGCCACAACTGATGGTTGTTTGGGACTCTATTTTGAACCAAAATTGCCTCTTGGCATCTCTGACAACTTTATGGAGGTCGTCTCTTGATTTCTTGTAAAGGTCAGGGTCACCTGATTGGAACGCAGCAGTCCTCGACTTCAGTAGGGAGTGGATCTCCCGGTTCATCCATGGTTTCCAGTTTGGGAACACACGTATTGTCCTCTTTGGTACCCAGTACTCAACACCATTGCTGATAAAGTCCACGATGGTGGTGACATACTCATCAAATCTGAGTCTTTGAACATGAACCAGTCCACTGACTCCAAGCACTCGCGTAGAAGCTCATCTTTTTCCTCAGACCAGCACCGAATGACTTTCTGTACTGCATCCTCCTGTTTCAGTTTCTGTTTGTATGCAGGGAGAAGGAGCACAGCCTGGTGGTCAGATTTACCAAGGTGAGGACGAGGGGTGGCTCGGAAGGGATCTTTAATGGTTGTATAGCAGTGGTCAAGGGTGTTTGGGGCCCCTGGTGGGACAGGAGACCTGCTGGTGGCACTTTGGTAACACGCTCTTGAGGTTGGCCTGATTGAAGTCACCTGCAATAATGAAGAGGGCCTCAGGGTATCCTGTTTCAAGGCTTTTGACTACAGAGTGCAGGTTTCATGTCCATCTGGGGTGGGATGTAGACTGCCATCAGGATAGCTGAAGTGATCTCCCTTGGCAGGTAGAATGGTCGACACTTCACCGTTAGATATTCCGGGCTGGGTGAGCAGGAGCTCGCCAGGACTGTCACGTCCAAGCGCCATGAGTTATTGATTAAGAAGCAGACCCCTCCACCTCTAACTTTGAGGATGCTGTACAGTCCACTCAGTGGATTCAGAAGCCCTCAGGTTGTATGGCACAGTCAGGTGAAGCAGGTGTAAGCCATGTTTCAGTGAGACACAGCAGTCCCCCAGTTCTCTTTGGTTGGTTGGTCGGTCTTGCCCTTCATCAACTTTATTCTTGATGGCCTGGGCGTTAGCGAGTGGTATGCTGGGGAGGGGTGTCTTGTACCCATGCTGTTTCAGCTTCCGAGGTAAGTGGCTGCGACTTGCTGGTCCTGGAGTGGAGCCTCCTCACAAGTGATTGCTTAAGGACAGACCTGGAAGACCTGGGGTGGATTCATCTGGACTGGAACGTAAGTGATTTCTTCTGGATAGACTTTGAAGACCTGGAGTGGATTCACCTCGACGGGAAGGTAAGTGACTGCTTGTGAACAGATTTGGAAGACCTGGAGTGGATTCATCTGGCCTATGAGGTAAGTTGTTGTTCCCATACAGGTCTGATGGTCCTGAAGAGGAGTGATCACCTTGTCCTGAATAGCTTTCAACAAAGTAGCTGAATTGTGATCAGGAAAAGGAAATTCAAGGTGTTTTAGCTCCAGTTTCCCAGGATTTGGTGTGTCAAAGCCAACTGTGCATCACTCACGAATGGCACATTCCAAAAACTGCTCTCTCTGGATCTGTATGGTTCTATATTACAGTTTGTTTATAACTCCCAAATTACTGGAGGAGTGATGGGAGAGACAAAGGGAAAAGACAGTTATCTGATTAAATGTGACAGGTGTGCTAAAATTGCTAATTCAAGATCTTCACCTAATTTACCAGCCATATAATGTATGAAAAATATTTCTCCTGCTCTAAGGGACCAGTCTATCTGCACTTTAGGACATATAGTGTTGGACCTAAGCAGAATGAAATTGATCAATGGTATTGTATCCACGTCGCCATTCCAGTGTGTAGTTGGAGTATCACTCTGGTTTGACAGACAACTTGGATGTGGTTTGCACTGTTGTTAAAGCTGCAGGTTAACTCTATCTTCATTGGCTTTGACTACTTCCTTGCATTGAAGGTGTTCTTCAATTGTTTTTAAACAAAACATTCTTTGCAGCAGCTTGTATCATGCATTAAAAATGGTAAGATGTCCAAGGGAGTAGCACAAGCAAAAATTGACAAAGGAACTATTATGATAAATACTTTGGTAGATTTTTGAAGGAGGAGATTAGAGAGGAGGCTTTAATTTCAGAATATGGTCTTGATAGGCAAAAGAATGCTACACAGTGAGGAGCAAAGTTCAGAATGCACAAGACAAGAGTTGGAGGAACATGAGGGTTCTGTTGCAGGGCTTTGGAGATGGAGGCAGGGAAGTTTGTGTGCAATGATTTGAATACAAGGAAATGAGATTCAAAATTGATGCTAAATAGTCCGTCAACACAAAGTAGGTCAGCAAACACTTGGATGAGTAAATGCAAATTGGATGGAGTTAGGACAGATGCAGCAGAATTTATGATTGGTTCAAGTTGGAAATTCAGTTGGTAGCGCATTAAAATACCTGTCTGTGGGTGACAAAGCATGAATGAGGACTTAGGCAGCAGATGGTCTGAGGTGGGGGTGAAGGATTCAGTGCTGTTGTATTGAAGTTGGAAGGTTTTGTGTTAGAGAAGTTTTGGAGCCCAAATATTAGCTTACTGTGGAATAGTTTAAATGACGCAAGTACTGGCTCGCCCACAACTGAGCATTGGATGAGCAGTTTGCCAGCATGGAGCCAGTAAAGGATTGAGGGAGGTGGTGATGCAATAGAGCTGGATATCTTTGGCACTTCTTTAGATCCTGATGTCTTCAGATGATTTGCCAAGGGGAAGCACAAGGGTGATGCTCAGGAAAGGCACAAGGTAAAAGAGGTTCTGGTTCCAAAAGTGGAATTGTTGTGCCTCTCTGTGTCGGAAATTGTCTGAGATCCTTCCTACAGTCCATCAAAATCATAGCATTGTTTGGGGCAGGAGGAGGTCATTTGGTCCATCTAGACATTGCTGGCTCCTGCTAGAGCAGCTCTGTCAATCTCTCTTCCCATAGCCTACAAATTACTCTCACCAAAGAGCTTTTGAAGGCACTGATTCTGTTTCCACCACCTGCACAAGCAGAGTTCCAGATCATAACACTCAAGTTTTTCTTAAAACAATGTGTCTGGGAGTGACTTTCAAGCTGCCAAGTGGCCAGTAGGGTGTGCTTGATTGTACTCGGAACCACTTGCTTCTCTGAGGGCTGAGGCCAGCTCTTATTCTGACTGCCTTTCTGTCCAGGATCTTTCTGCTGAAGCAAGTTTTGGAGTTGTTATTGGTGGTTTTCCTTGATAAATGTTTTGCTGAATTTGATGGCCTGTGTTGTTAAGATAAGCTTTCAGTTGATGGGGAATGCAATATTTAGTCTGTGGCTTACATTAGTGAATATCTTGCATAGAAGTACTTTTAACTTTGACAATTCAAGTTTATCAAACTAGTGTGGAGTTCTGAAGTGTAACAAAGAAAAATGAGTACATCTCTTCCTGCTCTTTCCAATTCCTCTTTCCCATCTCTTCCCTTTTCTTTGCATAATATATAATTAAATAAAATATCCTGAATGTGGTATTAACATTCATTAAAAATAGCTTTATTAAAATGCTACTGGGGCTCCTGAAAAGTTAACTTGGTTGGTAAGAGATACTGAACAATTAAATATCATTGAACCTGTTCTAGTGTGCTGCTGTGCACTCTTGTCCTATGGATAAACTATAGGATGTAGGTGATATGTGGGAGGAGAAGTAGACCAATGCGAACTTTAAGTTGGAGGTGTCCGGATATGCGATGTATGCGTCAGTAGTTTGGTTAAGTTGCAGTTCAAGGGTGGTGTCTCATCAAGAAGAGCATTTCCATAATTCACTGGAAGTGTACGTGGGGTTAGTGAGGGTTTCTCAGAGCAGAAGTGAGCAATGTTACAAAATTTAATGGGGATTGTGATAGATTACCTGAGGTTAGAAGTTTAACCAGGTCGTCAGATAGGACAGATTTTTGTCTATCCCTCTTCATCTTGAGGTTATAGCCAATGAGAAAATTGGATTCATTGGTGAGGATATCGAATTTGTGGCAGGGGTTATAGGTGTAATGTTTTATTATATAGGGGAAATTGCAGCTCACCTATGATCTAATATCAGTAAGAAGTCTGACCATGGGTGATAAATGGGTTGAGATCTCTAGTCCTGGAACTGGGTGCCATCGGCATGGGTGTGGAATCTGATGCCATGTCTTAAGGAGATTTCACTAGGAGGGATCAAATAGATATTGGGAGTGTAGGCATAGAGTCTTGTGAGGTTTTGGTACACGGTGAGCAAAGAAGACATTCAGAAAGATCCCAAAGCTGATCTTGCTTAAGAGTGTAACCTAGTGAGGGCAATCTCACTGAACTGAAAGAAATAGGTGCAGGACAGTAGTTTGCAAGAACAAAGGGGTAAGTGGATTTCTTTAAAGAAGGGAGGTATGTGATGGTGGTTTTGAAAGTGAGAGAGATGGGGCTTTTCACCACCTGAGGGGAGAGAACAAATCATAAGTCATCACTTGTGAGGGATAAGTGAACGGACTTGCCACAGATAATGAAAGTACACGAATGCCACTAAGGCAATGATGCTAAGGCTGCAATGGAATACAGTGGTTGATTCCTCCATGGATATAACAGCTGCTCTGTAAGTTAAAGTCTTTACGTTTGTCAGAACAAACAGATATGCAAATGCTCCAGACCCCTGCTCCAGACGCAAACCTACCCACATTCCTGATTTCCAGTTTTCCCAGTCCTGTGTCTGTCTCTGGCTGTATACGTGACCCAAGTTCCAAACCCCAACTCCAGCGCACATGTGGCCCATGCTCCAGATTCTGGCTCTGGCTGTAAATCTACTTGTTCCTGAGCCCAACCACAACTGCAGTCTTGCATGTAAGCCAATATGGGGTAGTAGGTCAGTGGAGATTGAGGACTTAAGGTCTAGTTAGTTTCCCGCCCAAGAAAATAAGTTGGGTACACAAGCCTCAAGTCAGTCAAATTTATTGTCATATGCACAAATACATGCATGCACAGGTGCAATGAAAAACTTACCTGCAGCAGCATCACAGGCACATAATATTGTATAAGCAGCATTTGCAAGAAAACTCTAAATTATATACAATTTTTTTTACAAGGACGAACACAATTAGAACAAAAAAAAGTCCATTGTAGTGCAAAGTGTTCATAATGTTGCTATACTGAGTTAGTGATTAGGGTTGTGCAGGTTGGTTCAAGAGCTGAATGGTTCTAGCTATTTTTGAACCTGGTGGTGTGGGACTTCAGGCTTCTGTACTTCTTGCCTGATTGGAGCTGTGAGAAGATGGCATGGCCTGGATGGTGGGGATCTTTGACAGATGTTGTCTTCTTGAGGCAGCGCCTCATGTAGACACTACCACTGGTGGGGAGGGATGTGCCTTTGATATATTGGGTTGAGTGCACTACCCTGCAGCTTCTTGCATTCCTGAACATTTGAATTGCCATACCAGATTATGATGTAACCAGTCAGGATACTTTCAACTGTACATCTGTAGAAGTTTGTTAGTGTTCAGTGACATACCAAACCTCCTTAACCTAAGAAAGAGACTGCAGATGCTGGAATCTGGAGCAACAGTTAGCTTGCTGGAGGAATCCGCTGACTTCTAAGAGAAGTTGGGCGGTCAGTATTCACTACAAGTTAAAGTTACTGGAGTAGTATCCATTGATCTGGAGAAGGAAGGACTTTGATCCCACCAAAGCAGTTGAGGAATTTGCTTTCAAGCTCATCGGTAGTGATGACTCTGAAACAACTGGATTGTTGTAAAATTCTATTCAGTTCACAAATTTCCCTCCAGGAAAGAAATCTGTCATTTTGGTGGTTTTACTGTTTGTGACTCCGGATCTACCAATGTCGTTAACCATGCACTTTGAAATGCTCTGCCAAGTTCCTTAGTTCAGGAGACATTTGGGATTGGACAGTAAAAGCCCATCTTGCCTGTGACATTAATGCCCTAAGAACAAAGTGAAAAAGTAACTTGGAGGAAATTAGGTCAACATAGAAAGATGTGGTTCTAATTAAGAAGATGAACTTGGAAGGTGTTGGAGAAACCAAGGTGGAGGTAGCGTCTTTGGTTAGGCAGGAGGGTCTGTGGAGAGGATTAATTGAGTAGGCTGGAGGTTGGAGAAGTGTGATTATAGGTAGGTAGCTAATTGTATATTTATAACTTGGATGAGATTTTATTTGAATTACTAAAGTGCAAGAATTAGTGGATTTGAACTTTTGAATTTGTACTGCATTTGTCCAGCCTGCATTCACAGCTTTTGCTTTGCCTGTGTGTTTCCTTCAAGATCAGCCCCATCTGCAAATTGTTATTCAAGCAAATGATTTTTGCAAGTTAGTGCAAATTTTCCAGTCAGCACATTCCTCTTGCTCCAATTCTGCTGTGCAGATTCTGGGAAAGTTGATCTTTTATCCTTTATTATTCTTTCCCTCATCAAGCTGCCACACCCCACAAAAAGTACAGTATGTTGTACATAAAGTTGTATCAAATTTAAATTTTTGCTGAAAATGTCCTTTTCAAATTACAATAACTCTTCAGTTTTGTCACATCTGAACTATTTCCTGGTCCCTTTTTAATAATTGCACTTTGAAAATGTCTTGTGGACTTAACAATCTTGGTTCTAAATTTTAGTGTGACTCATTTTTGTGCAGGTAAATTTCTTCACTTGGATTTTGGTGAAATATGTTGTGAACAAAGGACATTTTGAGTAGAATCATTTATAAATACATTTCCAATAAAGAAAAAAAATGCTGGAAATGCTCAGCAGGCCAGACAGCTTCTATAGAAAGAGAACCAGAATTAATATTTCAGGTCTATGACTTTTTGTCAGGTCATTGACATGAAATGTTAATTTATTTCAGGTTTGAGTTTTTTTGCTTGCTTTCTAGCAGGAGTTGTGAAAGTTCAGCTATAATGTGTTCAGATTTATGTTGGTGCTGATAATACCTCATGCAAATTATGAATTCAGTCTGCAGTGTAATGAGCTACAAGTCTTTAATTCATGGACTTGTAAATGAACATTTTAAAGGCTTGTCTGTAAAGACAATGAAAATTTGATTGGTAATGAAGTTTAAGTGAAATTTTTAGAAATGAAGATAGAGTTGCTCTATATCTGAACTGCCTAATTTTACATGGAGATTTGTTGATTTTCAACAATGGAATCTTGTTATACTTTGCATTAGTATTGTTGTAGTGATTATGTAATAAAGCAGGGAACAGCATTTTACAAAGCCTTTTATTAGTCTGATGATTTTGCAAAAATCTGGAAGATGCCCTTGTGGCTGCAGAGGCAATGTTATTGATTCTGGTTAGTATTGTGCA